>BQNB010018122.1:4023-68782 GCA_026074375.1 Tanacetum coccineum | reverse complement strand
ATAGTGGTTGTAACAATTTGTTGGACATTTTGTGTTTGAGTTTTTTCAGGATGGTTTTGTGATTCATCTGCTGAGGATGAAGTCATTGTTAATTCTTTTGAGATGGTTATCTGAAATTGTTTTGGAAAAAGGTTCTTCTTTTACAGAGACTCTCACCAGGCTCTGATACCACTTGATAAAACCTATTCAAGAATGATCTTGGAAACCTTGATCAAAATACAAAGACTATGCAGAAACTAATCTTTATATGTAAGAAGAAAAATAGAAATAAACCAGACGTTGTAGCCTCAATATATTAATGCGGTTACTCTGAACAGTAACAGGGTTTACAACCTTGAAGCTAACTAAGTAAGAGAGAAATACGTGTGGAGAATATGTGTATCGAAGTAATCCTCATCTCTACACCCTAAGACCTCCTTTTATAGTGCAAGGGGTCCTAGGTAGTTACAATATAATAAAAACCTGCCTAAATATTTTTCATCAATATAATTAATCATTTCCTAAAAAAACTTGTAACCTCCTCATCATACTGAATGTCGTTTAATACTTTCCATAAGACCAGGACTTTCCAAAAGACCAGGAAGACTAAATCTTACTACCAGTAGGAACTGTGTACTACCAGTAGGAACTAGGAATTCATAATTCCTAACAATCCTCCCCTAAACTTGAATTTGACTTGGTTAACTTCAAGTTTCTAAGTAGATCTGCAGTTGTTAGCTTGAGGATTGAATCATGATCTTGATCTCTGATCTGCTTGATCTTTCTTGGACATATACCAAAGACTTTGAAGATTGAAGTATAAGCTGCTTGAAATATTGAATGAAAGCAGATGATACTTAAATTGAGTAGAAACATTGTTCAAACAGATCAACCTTTAACAGCATTATGAAAATCAAATCTTGGACTATAACAAGACAACCACAGCTACATGAATGGGTTTGATGAGCCTTTACCAAGTAGCCATTCACTCTTGGGCTAGTCAGTCCATTGGCACCCAGAAAGGGGATGATCCATGGAGGACTGAAACCATTTTCCACTTTCAGAACATGAATCATAGGAAGTGGAAGAACTATATGACTTTTGGCAAGTCATTACAGCCATAAACGGATTTGATATGTCTTTACCTGTAGCCGTTTGCTCAGGACTAGCCAATCCTTGGGACCCAGAAAGGGTTTGTTCCCATGGTGGATTGATAACCATCTCAACTCTTGGTACATAAAACATCGGTGAGTTGAGTAACCCTATAGTTTTAAGCAAACTATCACAGCTATTCAATTCGTTCTAGTCTTTGAGACCTGGGAATTGAGAACCATTGGGTGTTGCACATCAAAAACCATTTATCACTGAAAACCGTCTATGATCATTCCAACAAAAACATTTTGCTCTTCAAAATCCAAAAATATATTTTTCTATGAAAAACATTTCATTACTTCAAAATACTTTTGCTGATTCACAAAAAGGAGAGCCATAGTTTCTTTAAGATCAAACTGTACACTTAGCCTCCCCTCAAATGGAGCTAAGAATTTGCCATTCCAAATTTGCCTCCCCTCAAAATGATAATAATCTTTGTGTAAGAATAAACACCGAGAATTACAATGAGTGATGTCCGATGTCGGACACAACTAGCAGCACAAACTACACGATATTGGGTAAAGCTACCCGAACCAACCAAAACTGTCATTAGTGACCAAGTTTCTGTTTCAAATGTGTTACTAAAACTGTCATTGTCTACAATTAGCGACTAAATTTCTGTCACTGAGCTGTCTCTAAACAGTCACAAAACGTGATTCACCTTCCTCCCATAGTTTTTAGTGATACTTGAAGTGTCACTAAATCGTTGCTTGTGGTGTCACAAGTACTTTTAATACAACCGGCAGTACCTTGTTAATCACCTACTGCAACACTTCATCAATGACAGCAACGTCAAGTTTTTCTGCAAAAATTTAGTCCAACAAACACAGAAAATCCAAACAACAATTCATAAGCATACATCATTTATGAATTGCCCTACAGAAGAAAACTAGTGCCTTTTAAAGTCCCAAGCCAAAACAGTTTTGTATCGTCCATAAGCATCACTTAATCATATATTAGTTAAAGTTCTTTTGATGGATTATTTGTTTGGAATAACATGGTCTATGACTTCTTGTTTTGGTTTCCAGACTAAATAGCTGAGGAATTAAAAGTATAAATCTGGTCTTTGGCTAGCAGTTTGAACCTTGTTTCTTAACAAAGAATTAACACTCCTATGAATATTTGTTGTAATTAGGTGTTTTCTTGTGAAAGAGTCTTTTAAGTGAATTAACATATACAAGGCCAGATTTAGTGAGCAGTGCTTGTGGAACCATGTTACTTTTTGGACTTGGGTGAGAAAATCTACCAGAGTTTTGATGATTTACCCTCCTTGAGTTGTTCCACACTAGTGTAACCTATTTTTGATCATTAACCTTTCTTTTATTTTTATAGGTATAGTGCAAATGAAATAAACTCTACCAACACATAGCAAGCCTTATTGTTAAACTCAAAATTTTCACCTAATTTTTGAGTCATCATACCATTCCAACTTCTTTTATTACCTCTAGGACTTTTATTGTTTTTCCTAGGGTTATCTGCTTTCCTAACACTTTCATTCCTAGCACAAACAGATTTAGGAAAGAACTCAGGTGATTCTGCACTATGTTGGACTCTACATGAGGTAATTTTTACTAGTCTTGGGTTCAATCTATAACAGGTTTAGCTTGATCAAGTGATTCATTTTTTTTTATTTTTTTTTTTATACAATAGAGTTGGGATCATAAGAGCAAGGTCTTGGTTTTGGGTTTCAGAAGCCTGATGTGTGGGTCTGTTTGGGTCCATAGGTCATTTGTGATTCATCAAGGTCAGTGGGATCTGATAGAGGAATGTAGTTCCCTGAAAGAGGTGGGGGAACTGCTTTCATTCTATCAGTTTTGACAAACCTGTTATAGAGAGGTTTGCCTTCCACATCTTCAGGAGTAGGGGTAAATACACTAAATTCAGAGTCATCCCATCCTAACTCATTTTCCCCTATATATTCGTCAAACCCCAAGCCAATTTTAGTCCTTACAGTCATTGAGCTATCAATTAGTTTTACAAGATTTTTGGAAGAACTTGTCCATTTTGCATTGATGGCTCTTTCATTTTCTAGCTTAGCCTGTAAGTCCTGTTTTTCCAAACTCATCTCAGCATTCACTTTTTCAGAATATTTCAATAGATTAGTTGTATTTTCTAATTCACTAGACAATACCCTAATCTTTTCTTCAAAGACCAATTGATTATTCTGAAGGACCTTTTTCTGTTTTTCCAAAGTTTTAAGGGAACTTTTATATGCCTGAGCTTGTATATAATTTTCATTATATTGTTCATTTAAATCAGAAAACTGTTTTTGAAGTTCATCATATAATTTTTTAAGATTATCATATGAACAACTAGTTACCATATTATATTTGTTATTAACATGCTTTTTCTCTAGTTTAGCATTAAATTCTCTAACTTCAGTTTCTGTCATATAAGTTACCTCATTGTCAGGAGTTGAAGTTGTGCAAGCCATGTCTTCTTCAGCAACACAAATGTAGAGATCTTGTTCTTCTTAATCAAAGCTTCTCAACGAGGCTCTGATACCAATTGATAAAACCTATTCATGAACGATCTTGGAAACCTTGATCAAAATACAAAGACTATGCGGAAACTAATCTTTATATGTAAGAAGAACAATAGAAATAAACCAAACGTTGTAGCCTCAATATATTAATACGGTTACTCTGAACAGTAACAGGGTTTACAACCTTGAAGCTAACTAAGTAAGAGAGAAATACGTGTAGAGAATGTGTGTATCGAAGTGATGGTGATCTCTACACCCTAGGACCTCCTTTTATAGTGCAAGGGGTCCTAGGTAGTTACAATATAATAAAAACCTGCCTAAATATTTTACATCAATATAATTAATCATTTCCTAAATAAACTTGTAACCTCCTCATCATACTGAATGTCGTTTAATACTTTCCATAAGACCAGGACTTTCCAAAAGACCAGGAAGACTAAATAATGTCGTTTAATACTTTCCATAAGACCAGGACTTTCCAAAAGACCAGAAAGACTAAACTTGTAACCTCCTCAACATACTGAATGTCATTTAATACTTTCTATAAGACCAGGACTTTCCAAAAGACCAGAAAGACTAAATCTTACTACCAGTAGGAACTGGGTACTACTAGTAGGAACTAGGAATTCATAATTCCTAACTTGCTAAAAATGATGAATTTAAAGCTCAACTTCAGGAAGAAGGATTTGCAATTGCAGCATTAAAAAATGAGTTAATGAAACTATCAGGAAATAGTGTGAATACTAAGTTTACAAAATCATCAATCTTAAGGAAACCAATTTTACAACCACATAGAAACCAATTAGTTGTTAGACAACCGACTGCGTTTAAGTCTGAGCGACCTAGAATTTCAAAACCATGGTTTGCCTCCCAAGTTGATGTGAATTACGATTTGTCAAAACCAGTCACTACACATTATTTGCCTAAGGAAAGAGAATCTGCCTATGCAAAACCTCATCACATGATTGCATCTAGCAACTCTAGGAATAGTTCAAAGAACATGCCAAGATTTAGCTTAAATCACATGGTTCATAATCACTACCTAGAGGAATCTAAGAACAAGACACAAGACATAGGTAGGAATTCCAAACCTAGTGTGATGCCTTCTGCTAGATCACAAAGCACAACTAATGGTAGCAAACCAAAACCTAGGATCAACCAAAATTCTAGGAATTGGCCTGCATCTAAGAGTAGTTGCGTAGCGACAAAGACTGTGCCCAAAGCAGAACACTCTAGGAATTCTAGAAATTTTTCTGACTCCAAACATTTTGTTTGCTCGACATGTCAGAAATGTATCTTTAATTCAAATCATGATCATTATATAACAAAATTCCTGAATGAGGTCAACTCGCGTGCTAAGGTTCCATCTAATAAGACAAAGAACAGAAACAAACCCGTAGAGCAAATAAGTGTTACAAAGAAACCAGAAAGATAGATCGCAAACGGACATAGGTTTTCAATCCAAAAGACTTCCGTTGTACATGTGAAAACAATGACTCCTATATCTTGTCTAAGGTGGAAACCGACGGGTAAAATTTTCAAATATGTTGGTCTTAGGTGGGTTCCTACTAGAAAGATATTCACCTCTAGAACAACCAAGGTTGACAGTGAACCTACAAATGGTTCAAATGACGATATCACTAACTAATATGAATGCGAACAAACTCTTGATGTCGGTGCAAGTACTCTTAACTTAAGTGTAGGTACATCTTTTAATCCTAAAAAGGAAGGACTCATAGTTTGGTTGCTGAAAAGACTGATATCTCAGAAACCAGGGCTTCAAGGAATTCTGATCTGATGAACATGCAATGACTTCTGATCATAACAGTTCAGAACTCGGAATTCACGACCACATCAATGAACCGTCTAGTTCAAAGCTGGTTCCAAAAGTTATTCCTCCAGCAGACAAGACAGCTACATCACAACAAGAGTTGGAATTAATATTCAGTACTATGTACGAAGAATACTTCAATGCATGAAATCAAAGTGTGTCAAAGTCTTTTGCTCCCTCTCTCTCTCTCTCTCTCTGATAATTCTACACAACACGACATACAACCTACATTGAATGCTCCACCTACATCAGAACTGATAAATCCACCAACAAATGTCAATGCTGAGGAAAACATGTAAATATTTTTGAGAAAAAAAATACAAAAATATAAAATTTCAAAAAGAAAATACAAAATCAAAAAAATCAAAAATTTCCAAAAAGAATCTTCTCGACATGTCCCTTGGAATCGATAACATTTACGTACCTAGAAATGTTGATTAATATTGACACGGGTGTGTAAATGAAGTTCGAGCAAGAGTTTCAAATGCTTTTAAAACATGTCATTTCTTTTTTTCTTTATGACTTGTAATTGCTCTCAGATTGAAACTCGGACCCGAACCACCAAGGAGAGTGTACGTTTCAGTGCACTTATCCTTAGCGTTAGAAGAGAAGTCTTCTTTACTGATGATTTTCTAAATGTTGAACACTCTTTTTCAAAAAAATTTCTAATGACAATTCTTAATCTTTCAAAATTGTGTCTTTAACACCATCCCGCATCAAGTTTTACAAGGGCAATTCTTTTGAATTTGGTGTCATTTTTCAAAATGTGTCCATTGTTTGAGGGTGAGTTTTTCGTAAAACAATGGTTTTATATTGATTTTGGATATCATCAAACATGACTTTTATGTATTCTTAAAGTTATAAAAAATCGTCTTCTTTATAACTAAATCTGTATTAATATTGACTCTCAATAGATTGTATGTTATAAGATGATTTAGTGGTTAGGCATAATTTTTCAAGAATTCTTCAATGACAATTCATAATCTTTTAAAATTGTGTGCTCATGATGTGTTTTAGTGTAGGGTTGTTTTTTTATATTATTCAAGTTTTAAATCTATATTTTGCCGACTCAACAAAAAACAACACTTTAATGGGCAATGTACCTGATCGGTAGTAGTTTCGTGGTAAGTAGGGTGTCGATCACTAAGAGTGAGGTTAAATCTACCCATTTAATTAATATCTTGGTTATCTAATCTCTGTTAATACTATTCTAATCCTATGTTAAACCTATGTTAGTCTAAATCCTAATTCTAATAGAAAATGGGGGGTTTTCAGCCTGAGAGACTAGCACGGTTTAGTTGGTGACTACAATCAATTCAAAAAACTATTACCCACACAAGCTAATTAACAAAAGATAAAAGAGCGGTTGAACCTTATATAAGAAAACTGTATTAACCATTATTAATCCGATTAGAACGTTGGTTTGTTTATTTAGTGCAATGATTTCTTCTCTCGAGGTGGCATATCATTCTTAAGACTTAGGTGTTACATTGATATTTGCTAAATTGTATATGTAAATTGACCGGGATTTTGCCAAATAAAAGCCAATAAAATGCCAAAAGAATAGAAAAAAATGTGCTTTTGTGTCTAAATGTGCAGGAAAGGATATAAATGACAAAAAGAAGAAAAACCGATCAAAAACCGACAAAGAACGAAAGAGACAAGAACAAGAGTGAAGAAACAGCCAAAGATCAAAGCCGGATCAGCCGAATTATCTAGGTCACCTGCGAGTCACACGATCCAATAAACCAATGGCAATATCCAAGATAACTATATATAGCCCTAAAGCGGTAACTTGGGTGGGTGAGGGGGGGGGGGACCACAGACCTTAGAAGGACAAATATTTTATGTAACTAATAGTACTAGGTGTATAAATTACTATATGGAGAGCTATCTCGGACTCTAGATTCGCTTGGTCCACTTAGCTAGATCCAGTTGAATGATAGGTCGCATACAAAAGCACGTAAACAAGTATAAATTAATAAACATAAACAAGCATACAACGATAAATCAAGAAATCAATATAAAAATACCAAACGTTCAGAACTTCAAAATGAAATGCTAATACCCGAAGGTAATTACCTCAAAACTGTCATAATAAATACAAGAGAATATTTAGCCCAGTAAACAAACGAGTTAACGAATGATACCAAAAACTGAATGATTACTAAAGTATATGGAATTACACGATGTCTCCTATGGAATTGAATACGTTGCTCGACCTCTTCTGTTCTTTTTTCCTTTGAAAATAAACTTTTATGGTTTAGGTATCGAGAATATGATTTAGCACACTTAAAACTTATTTTTAAGTTTTCTATTTATAAATAGTGCTGAAGTCGGTTCAAATACGGCGTATCTACTTGTTGTGAAACCGTATTATGGATTTCATTGGAGTTCAGTGTATCCACTTTAATAAAACTACAAGAATCATCTAATTGATTCAAATCTTGAAAATGTCATAAAAAGTCCATCTGGATACGGCGTATGGCTCTTTAATCTCTTTTGTACCTTATGGTGAGTACAGGCACGGATACGCCGTATCTTCTTGATGGATACGGCGTATTGGTCTTCAGAATAGTAATCTTCAAAATATCTTCATTTAAGCAGTCAGAAAGCGCTCCTTTTGCTCATGTTTCACACAATTTCTCCATAATTAACAAATAAAACTCAAATATAAACGATTAAGTAACAAATATTTGAAATAACTATATACAAAAGGGTTCATATCAAGATAAACGATGCAATAAACTAGACATATATTGATGTCATCAAATATCCCCCCACTTGAATCCTACTTGTCCTCAAGTAGCCTTTAGAAGTTTACAAAAATGTATCCCTAAGGATATTTTCTGTTAAAGCATTTATTCGATCTATTACAAGTACACAACCAAACACCTCACGAAATAGGAAGATGAAAACACTCAAATCACTCAACTAATCTATGTGGTAACATGTAACTAAAACTGCTCACATTCTCAGTCGTGAAGAGTATTTCATCATAACGCAAGTGCAAGTAAACCCATCTCCCACCACTAAATATGGGTTTTTGAATGGAAAGGCGTACGGTTTGATCATTCTACAATCTTTCACCAGAAGTACCACTCCAACAAGGCAGCTGAAGCACACATACACACCCGGAACGCCAGGATAGACATGAGTGTTCGATCACATCCCCATTCGAATTTAACCAACGGTTAGGATGAAGAATGATATAGGGTATGAACCTTCTAACTTTCACCAAAAGTCATAAACCAACAAGGTACAAGACATGCATACATGGCTGGAACGCCGGAATAGACATGCATGTTTATATGGCTCCTCATTCGCGTAAAACCAGAGGTTAATCATTAGGTGATAGGGAAGTAAATTGTTGTTAAATAAAAATCAAAAACAAATAGATTAAGGCTAGTAAAGTACAAGTTTTCTAGACACTTTATTTCCCCGACCGTTATTAGAACAAAGACACAATATATTACAACGACTTGACATAGTAGTAAAAAACAACACCAAAGTTTTGCGTTTCCATACGTCAACTTCCTAATCATCCCAAAGCTTTACATACTCTGCAAGGTAAGTGCGATATCTTTCCACTTTGTACAATACTCTACATCGTTGATTTTTGTCACTTATCAACGAATAAATCGATCCATCATATAATTCCTGACTTACATGCTCTTTCGCAAAACAAAAATCATCAAACTTTCTTTCTCCTTTTTATTTTGCTAAATATAATTCAAATCTTAGTGTCGTTTCACTCATCTTCATGATCATAATAATTCGGATAATCTCCATCGGGTAATTTTCGTTTCTTTCTTCTGGATTTACCATTATTTGTGAATGTATAAAATCACATGAGCTTGAACTACTATATACATTCCCATTGCAATGAGCTAATTTCCAACGCACCAAAGATAGAAAATGACACAAGACACGGGAAATACAAACTTTACACTTTAAGCAACTAGCAACAATAAATTAAACTTAATCTAACAGGGTAGGTTAAGGTGTAAGGGTGTAACGAAACAAATAATTAGTGTAAATTCCTAAAGGATTGGCTCTACGGGTTGTTCTAGTGGATCATCACTCTAAAGATGAGAGTGGTAATTGATATAAATCTGGAGGTTAACAACCGTTAGTTAGTTAATAAAACAACATGTATACGATTTGGTGTAATCCAAAGCTTTACCAGTTTAAACAAGTACTCTAATTAAATCATAATACTCATTATAGTGGTTCTCTAAAGATATACCAAAGAAGATTCTAAAGTCTACAACATCACCGGTACACTCATATTTTGTGGAATTTGGGTAAACATTTGGAAACGGAAAGGTTAAATCCTCACAATATCTATCAAGGGTTATTGTGTGCGGGTTATGTAACATGTAATTTCATAAAAGTATGCTTGAAAAAAAATTAAATTTGACCGTAATTTAAGCATTTTAGATAATTTAAGCATTTTAGTGTGAAAATTTAGGACAAGTAAACATTCTAATTCCATTCCCCCACTTGAATTATGAAACGTCCTCGTTGTATATGTAAAACATTAAATACGAGAATTTAAAAAAATTAAATGATAAACTCCTTGATTTTTGCTCGGTAGATTCTCACAATTTCGTTTATTAGGCAAGATCTTGTGTTGAACAGCGTATTGAGGTTTCAAGACTCTAACCTTCCAAGATTTTCCAGATTTGTAATCTCCTCAATATTCTTCGATATTTCCTTTACTAGGTCCCTGTGTATAATATACGAAAAACATGTGCATTCCTATCTTGGTACCTACGGTTAATTTAAACAAACTAAAATAAACTAAATACGGCCAAGACTGTGGAAACGAAACGTACGTATCAAGTAGATGAATACGACGTATTCACAGAACTAACAATAAAGTTTTTAAAGTGCATGAAAAATAAAGACTGATAACGTCCAGACATTCAATACGCCGTATGATATGGGGCAGATACGCCGTATTGACATCTGGGAAGACAGACTCGATAACAAAAATTAAATAACATTTCTGTTTGTCTCCCGGAAGCACTTTTGTTTACAGCGAAGTCTTTAAGTTAGACTTTTCTTCAGCTTCCTTTTTACTCCAACTCATGCATGCTAATGTGCCCGCGTGTGAGCCATTCTTCCATTGTCAGAACTCGGATAAAGTCGGGTCCTAGATTCAAAACTTCTTTGTAGAACCCTTTAAGCTTTTGGCATGCATGTGAGATTCCGTTTATCTTATCTTTCAGACTTACCTTCAGTAACGGTGGTATCTTGTTGCATTGTTCATTAGTGTTGTGTTTAAACTTTGTGAAGTGATCGCACCAATTGGTAAGGTTACTATCATAATCACCAATGTAAAAGGTAATAAATCCCTTCAAACCGTTTTGTTTTAATCCTAACTTCTCTCAAGAATGGTTCGCCAAAAATAATATCGCCCATTTCATTATCACGATAAGCATCCATATCCTCCAAAACTGCAAAGTCAGTCATAATAGAAAAAGTTCCAACAAAGATAGGCACATTCATTAAGGCTCCTACAACATTATTCCCTTTGTACACCATCTTATTTTTTTATTATTGAATTATGAGATTTTCTTGACATCATGTTGACATACAATAATAGGAAAAAAATAGCGTGAGTAAATTAAAATCCTATCATGCATGAAAACTTTAAGTTGTGAGCACAATCTATATGGATCTTCTTATCATCATCACAATAACTAGGGTAATCATCAATTCCAGTATCAAGATTTTCATCCCTAGGTCTAAATTCCTCAATTACCTCACCATCCTCAATGGTGGGCATTAAATCATCTCCTTGATTTCTTCTAAGCTCAAATGGTTCATTTAGATCATTTAATTCAATGTAATCTTCCGAGAAAAGGTCTAATGATATATTTAACACCAAAGTCTCTCCCATAAGCCTACTTCAGAAATCACGCTTCATTCTTTCTATAAACTTAACCATATAACCTCTTAATTAAACTACTAGTAGGTTTAACGCTTTTGAAAAAATCTTTTCTTCCCAACCCTTAAGGTGATCTTTCTTTTGTAAACATCAATCTTAGCACGGGCGGTAGACAAAAATGGTCTTCTAAGGATCCAAGGGAACTTTTGACATACACGGGCAATCAAAGAAAAATAAAGTCTAATTGGGAAAGAAAATTTACCAATTCCTACAAGTAAAATTCCTAGCTAATCCTTTTGGATATTTCAACAGTCATGTCTGCCAATACACTGTTTAACCTAGTGTGAGACAAGTTAGCCTACTCCTAATAAGGTAGTCGAGAGAGGCATAAACTATTGTTTAGCTCCTAAGTCACAAGGGCGTTGTCATAACATAAATCATTAATAAATCAAGGTAAAAGTGAAACTTCCTGGCTCTTTCTCCTTTTGGGGTATGGCGTTGTTGATATGTGAAGCTTTATAAGCTTCCATGAATTTTGGTCCATAATTCCCCTCTTCTTCACAATAATGATTATCCAAACGACATAGAAAAGGAACTATCATTTGTCTCGACGTGTATAATAATGTACTGTTCTGTCCAGTGGATACGGTGTATTGGTTTGATCCAATACGGCGTATCGAGTTTGAATCAGTTTTAATAGTGGTTGAAATAGACTTGACTTGGTCTCTCAGGTTTGTTTCAGTTAAGCTTGGGTAGCTTCTAAATCTTCTCTCCTGTAGAACCTTGCCCATTTGCCTGATTTGTATTTCTAAAGTTTTAATCGATGCTCCTTGGTTCCTTATTGCAGCAACTGTCGAAGCTCGGATTTCTTTGATCAAGTTAGAGTTTTCTTCGTGTCTTTTGGTTGATTCACTCATGAATTTTCTCAGGGTATCTTCCATAGATTGCCTTTATTCTTGGAACAAAGGATTGGCGTTGTTCCTTTGATAGTACCCTGGATCAGTTGCTCTATATCCCCCCACCTTGAAAAGGTCTACAAATTGCGTGTAGTAAAGCATCTTCTAGGGAATTCCATCATTCTTTTTGTGGGCAATCCTTGGTGTAATGGGGTCCTTTGCATTGCTCACATCTAACCTGAGCAGCATAAACTTTTTCATTCACTTTCTTGATCTCTCTTCAAAGATTGTTTAATTGTGCTTGTATCGCGGCTAATCCGTTAGAAGTCTCAGTACTTCTTCCTCTTGATGTTCCATTGTGCCATTTTTGAGAGTATTCAGCCATTTCTTAGATGGCTGTTTTGGCATCTGCAGCAGTTTTAGTCAGAACGGCACCTTTTGAGTCAAGAATCTGTCATGTTGGAACATCCAAACCATTGTAGAACAAAATCACCTCCTGCATCTTAGTTAAATAGTGTTGAGGACACTTCATCAAGAGTTCCTTAAAGCGCTCCCATGCTTGATAAAGGGTTTCATCTGGCTCTTGCTGAAAGTTGTTGATTTCCTCCATTTTCTTCGCAGTTCGACCACGTGGGCAGTATTTGTTCAAAAACTTAGTTTTAAGATCTTCCCAAGTTTTGATTGAACCAGTTGGTTCGTTTCTTAGCCAACAGCTTGCGGCTTCAGTTAAGGATATAGGGAAGAATCAGAGCATTAGTTAATCCACAGTGATGTTAGGAACATGGAATAAGTCAACTATTTCGAGAAATTTCTCAATGTGTTCATTAGCATCTTCATTATCCGAAACGCTAAATGTGTTTTCTCGAAGCTCTTTAACAAATTGTCCTTTTAGTTCAAATTGATCTTTGTTATCAATTTTAGGCATAGTGACTCCCGATCCATAGTCCGTTCGGGTCTTGCTCATGTATTGCTCCATTGTTTCCGCCATTGCTTCTTCTTCTTCCTCCTGTGAGTATTCTTTGTCAGAAAGTAGATTGAAATCTGGAGATCACAATTCGTCAAGGCTAAGTGACTTGAAGTGTTTCTTTGATGATCGAAATTCTCATTCAGGATCCTTGTAGGGTGTGTATAGTTTGTTCGTTGAGCTCCTTGTCATGCACTACCTGAAACAAGGGATAAACAATCAGTAGGATTTGTTCCGAAGGAAGGTAGAAAAAAAATTTGCACAAAAATCAATTATCTTAGTTTCTGTCCCAGACGATCGATACGCCGTATCCAATGGAAGTGGATACGCCATATTAATCTGTTGAGATGAATATGCTGTATTGGACAGAGAACTAGATACGCCATATTCAGAGGGATTAGATACGCCGTATTCAACTGTCGACCATAACAGTGTATTCAAGAAAAACAATTAAATACGCAAACAATTAAACACACAAATATACAAGCAAAACAATTAAAGACAAATATACAAAATATACAAAATATACAGAATATACAAAAATATACACTAATCTAAATTGTTAGAAATACAGAAAAGTATCGGTAACTTCTAATATAAGTAGTCATAGCTCATAGTAATTAGTAATGTTATGTTAGTAAGCTAACCGAGCCAAAGATACATAGTAAGCCCATAACACAAGCCCATGGCCGGTTATGCTAGGCATATATAAACCCTCTCCACACATAGAGAGGGTGTTGGTTGTTCATTTCTCACATTACACTAATCTAATATTTTCCTTTTTACTCTCTCTTTAAGTGTTCATCCAACCATTGGCAAGAGATTTTAACTCCACAACTTTTAAATTCTAAAGCCTAACTTCTAAAAGCTGTTTAAAACTTTGTTATACAACCTAAATCAGCTAATTGAAAAACTTTGACAACCTATGGTTGACTTTTTGAGTCAATTAAGGCAATATCCAAACACTCCCTTATTAATTCTGACCCAACTATTTTTGGCTTAAAAGCTTATTTAAACTCTAAGACAACTTGAACCTTATATCCACTTCAACTATTTCTAAACTTTTAAAGCTATCTAAACTATTAAACACCTAGCTTATGAATGAGAAATAAGCACTTTTTCTACTAAGCTTTATACACTACTAGTTATGACAGAAAGTGACAGTGACAATTTACTAGTTTTAAAGCTAAAATAGACTGAAAACAATTCAAATTTGAGCTAAGTAAACCTAATGAACAGGATTTAAATGAGGACTTAAAAGAAATAAGCAAGTTGAAATAAGCTATGAATTGGCTTAATTGAAAATAAGAGAAAGTAACCTTAATATTGAAGAGTCTTCTTCACCTAGACATCCAAGTGAAGAGTCTAGGTGATCCTAATGGCTTCCTCAAGCCTCTAACCCTTAAAAATCACAATAAGCTGAATATGAGCTTATTTGCTCTTATATCTTCAAAATGAACTTAAAAACTCTCAAGTAATCATAGTCTTTGATATAAATGATAAGGATAAGCAAATGAATGACTAAAACAGGATATAGGCTAAAAATGAGCTTCTTAAAAGTAATAAGCTCAAAAGAGCTTATTTAGAGCTTATTTGATTAAATTCGACTTATACTTAAAAACAAATGATGAAGTAACATGTAAACTTAGTTGAATTACATTAAAATGCTTGAAAGAAATACTGAATTTAAATTACACTAAAAAAAAAACATAGTAAAGTGTTGTCTTTGACTTCGGCTTGGTCTTGGCTCTTTTATACAAGTCCAAATTTTTAAAACTAAACAACAACTCCAAAAAATGATGTCCTACCTTTACTAAATTTAAAGCGGAGAAGTGGAAGAGAGGGAAAGAATATCTAGAGTGATCCATTAATCTCAACCTTGATTATTTGCGAGATGATATGAGGCCGGATGGTGGGGGATTGGGTGTTGGGGGGGGTTGTGTTAAGTGTTTATCAAATGTTATTAAGTTTCCTGGGCCCAATGGCTGCTGCCACGTGGTTGATTGTGATTGGGGAGAGATGTATTAACGAATTTGATTGTTAAAAAGGGAGCGGGGTATGGGAAAATTTGGAGTTGGGTTGTATAAAGTTTTGGCGGGAAATGTTGTTAGGGTAGTTATTCTGTTGCGAGAAAGGCGGTTTCAGTTTGAAAGTATGGAGTATTGGCAGAACTCGTCCTTGTGATTGCACCGCCCAATTGTAGTGTAAATAGGGGTTTCAAGTTTAACAGTTTTGGCCCTTGTGTTTCATATTTCTTTTTTTTTCTCTTTACAAAACAACTTTGCACCTTTAACAACTTTAGTCCTTGATCTTCAAATCTTCAAATAAACCCTTGAAACTTTGCACACTTGTCAATCTTGGCCCTTTGACTTTTAATTTGACTCTTGACTTCATTTCTTGCTGTGTCGGGCTGATCCGGCTGTGATCTCTGGCTGATTCCTCACTCTTGCTCTTGTCTCTTTGTCTTTTTCCCGTTTCTTGTCGGTTTTTGATCGTTTTTGCTTCTTTTTGTCTTTTCAATCCTTTCCTGCACAATTGGACACAAAAGCACACATTTTCTATTCTTTTGGCATTTTATTGGCTTTTATTAGGCAAAATCCCGGGTAATTTAATATACAATTTAGCAAATATCAATTATGCTTGAACGCAATCAAGATCCACTTGCATTCGTTGCAAATCAGCAGATGACACCACCTCACTTCAACACTTATCAGTCTTATCAGTCGTCTTACAACAATCCTCAACTTCAACAACAGTTTTCACCATTACAACATGGATCATTTCAACCCAATCAACATTACTCATCTCATTATCCATCACAAACTCAATTCAATCATTCATCCACTCCACCATCACATACATTTTAGTCTCAAATGAATCATCAAACCTCAACTGTTCCATAAGTAATTCCACAAGTTGCTTATCAATCACCTCAAGCTCCTACATAACTTATGATTGAGTCACCATTTGTAGACTTAAGTTTTGATGTTCCTGTGTTTTCTCCTGGAAATGATCCAATTGCTTGTCTCAATAAAGCAATGGCTTTTCTAACTGCTGTAGCTTCTTCAAGGTTCCCTTCTACCAATAATCAACTCAGAACTTCCTCTAATCCAAGAAACCAAGCCACTATTCAAGACGGCAGGGTTACTGTGCAACAAGTTCAGGGGAGACAAGGGAAAAATTATTCTTGTACTACGTATAAGGGCAATGCTACTAGCTCAAGGGGAAATACTTCAAGTGGACAGGCAAGAGTTGTTAAATGCTACAACTGCCAAGGTGAAGGACATATGGCTAGGCAATGCACTCAGCCTAAGAAACCAAGGAATGCAGCGTGGTATAAGGAGAAAGCTATGTTAGCAGAAGCTCAAGAAGCTAGACAAATATTGGATGAGGAGAAACTCGCATTTCTTGCAGATCCAAGAATTCCAGCAGGTCAAGCTCAGACAATCATTCCTCACAATGCTGCTTTCAAGACTAAGGATCTTGATACTTATGATTCTGACTGTGATGATCTCTCGACTGCACAAGCGGTTCTTATGGCCAACATTTCTAATTATGGTTCTGACGTTATCTTAGAGGTACCTAATTCTGAAACATATTTAAATGATATGGATAATCAAAGTGTACATGCATTGCAGGATTTTGAACAATCACAAGTTATGGATTTTATAGATAATGAGATATCTATTGATAGCAATATCATTTCATATTCTCAATATTTGAAAATCATTTCATATTCTCAATATTTGAAAGAAACACAACAGGCAACTGTTCAAGATACTAATTTGCAGGTATAACAAGATTCAATAATTTTATCTGTGATTGAACAAATGTCTGAACAAATGATTAATCATGTAAATAATTGGGAAACGGTTAATAAGGAACAGAATAATGAAACAATAACCGTTGAACTTGAGATATATAAGGAAAGAGTCAAAAATTTTGATACACTACTTAATAATAGATTTAATCAGTCTTGAAAAAAATGATTGATTCACAAATAAGATTAATTATGATACTAAGAGAAACATGCACTCCAAAGACAAGATGACCACCACTTTAGCGAGAATCTTTCTAAACAAAACAAAGAAAAGGATCATAAATAGCAAACATATGCAAGTACAAAAAAGAATCTAATACAAAGAAGAATAAAAATAGGAAAAATAAATTGAAATTGAAAAAGAAGATTAAGGAACTTGATAATATTATTAGTAAAGTGGGTATCTAATCTGCACAAACAGTGCACATGTTTAACAACGCCACAAGCGTTTTATGATAACACACATAAACAAGCTCTAGGTTATCAAAATACGTTTTATCTTAAGAAAGCTCATCGGATAAAACCAACCTTGTATGATGGTGTTGTTATGTCTAATACACATGTTGCTATGCTTGTGATTGATGATGAAGAAACATTGATTTTGGAAGAAGAGAGTCAATCAAAAATGTTTGAAAAAGCAAAGGATCCTGAAGTTATTGCAAAGAAAATTCCTCATAAACCTATCAATTATGAAAAATTAAATAGACTGACTGAAGATTTTAGAAAACGTTTTTCTCCACAACAAGAATTATCGGCTGAACAAGCCTTTTGGTTTCATATACTCAATCAAACCATTGAACCTCCTTACACACCACCTGTCATAGTGGATGTTCCCAGTGAACTACCTAAGGTGAGTTTAGTGAGCGCAAGCCTTAAAAAGCTTAAATTCCACCTCACCCAGTTTGATTCAGTGGTGAAGAAGAGGACAACACCTAATGCTCTTGAAGAAGGTGAATGGGGTTTGAGCATACAACAACTATTTTTAACAATGAAATTATTTCATTTCTAAAATCTTTAAAAGACATCTTCAATGTGTTTGATAAAGATCTTCTAAATGAAATAACGGAAGTACAAATAGTTTTTGACCAAATGGAAGTGGCTGTTCAACAGTCTTTAGTTGATAAACAATGTTTGGAAATTGCTAAGAAAGAAATTCTTTTGAAAAATGATCGACTCTTACAAAAAATCATGTCTCAAGATGTATTGTTAACTGTGATGAATTCTATGTCTTTGAATAATGATTCTGTGAATAGGTAAATGGCAAGAGAGGTGAATCATGTTGGAAAAGTTTTTGAATCTTGATAAGGACTTTCCAAGATAAAAAAAAAGCTATATAATGATCTTTTGAAAAAATACACACACTTGAAAAGACATGTATTTCTCACGAAGCATCAATGCAAATACAACAAGAAGTTTTTCAAACTATGAAGCTTGTTAATCAAATAGTTGAAATTTCAAGAATATTTTTTGAAATCAATGATTGAAAGCTCGCTACAAGATGAAAGACAAGACGCATATGTAAGTTGAAGTATACTAATCAATCTTTGAGATATAGAATACCAAGGAAGAGGAACCGTTAATCATAATCAATGTGATCTTGAAAGCCCTATAAATAAGGAACATGAAAATAGGTGTGCAAAAATGCTTTCTGAGACGAACGTCATTGTAATGAAATTAAATCATGTGGAAACATGTTTTGTAAAGAACAATTATATCTCAAACAAACAGACACTGTTATTCATAAAGCACAATGTGACTGATTAATAAACAAACTGAACTTTAAACATCTGTGAAAATGAGGGATATAAAAAGCTCAAATTCAAGACAAGGATTTTGTGATAACATCATTGAAAACGATTTATAATAAAAAGGGAAAGAAATTGTTGAAAATGTTATACACACACTTCAGCCACCTACAATTGCTTCCAGGGCATGTAACAAGCTTTGATTAGTAACGTTGCCTCCAAGTGTATTGCAAAATAGGATATTCACATAGAAAACATAGACCACGACTCACGACAAGCTAATACTCTTCAGGAATTAGTCGAACAAGCTAAAGTGAAACAACCTTTAGATAAAGAGTTAGACTTTGCTTGTAAGTATGCCACAAGAATTCAGGAGTTGCTTGTATATATTCAAGATACGTGCCTTATTGCGGTAACACCGAGTACTAAGAAACTTGCTGTCTCGCCCATGAACAATGTCAAGAAAGTTAGGTTTGTTGAACCTCTCACTTCCTCAAGCAACATTAAACAGGTAGAGTCTTCTAATACATCAGATTCTAACACACCCGTGTTGTCTTCTACATGAGTGAAGTGTTCTAGAAGTAATGTTGATGCAAGCCTCCAGCAATGAAAATGAATGGAAAGAATCTCGCAGACACCAAGTAGGAACAAGAAGAATAAAGTAGAAGCCCAACCTAGGAAAGTTAATAAAATGAATCGTGTTGTTAAACCTGTTTGCGATGTTGATGTTAAGCATTCACTGTCAAATGCGAATTCTGAAATTCTCTGTGCTACTTGTAATAAATCTATGTTTGATGGTGTTCATGATAAATGTCTTTTTGATCCTGTGCAAAATGGGAATAACCATACTAAATCTGCTAAGAAACATAAAAAACAAAATATTTGAAAACCTACGGGTCATGTATTCACTGAAGTAGGATTTAAGTGGAAACCAACAGGCAGAACCTTCACTATAGATGGTAATTCGTGCCCTTTAACTAGGTTCACCTCAACTAACGTAGTGTCTTCTAAGCAAACCACTTCCCACTTAGCTAAAATACAAAAACTAGAGATTAAAGTCTATAGCAGGAAACCAAAAAATGTTAAAAACATAGGTTCGAGTAAAATAGCTAAGATTGTAGAATCTAAGAATGCTAACCACTCGGAACCCAATCAAACTTGGGGATCCAATGCAACATATATTCCATCGTATTCTTCTCTTGTCATGACAGGTTGTCTAGATTATACTCTGGAATCTGGACTTCGGATGTTCGAAACACATGACAGGGAATCGCTCTCAGCTCATGAACTTTGTCAGTAAATTTCTAGGTACTGTTAGATTCGGGAACGACCAAATTGCAAGGATTAAAGGGTATGGTGACTATCAGCTGGGAAACATTGTTATCTCAAGGGTATACTACGTTGAAGGACTTGGACATAACTTTTTTCTGTTGGTCAATTTTGTGACGCGGATCTTGAAGTGATATTTCAGAAAAACACTTGTTTTATTCGCAATTTAGAAGGTGTTGATCTACTTTCAGGGTCCCATGACACAAATTTGTACATAATTTCTCTTGATGACATGCTTAAATCATCTTCGATCTGTATTCTATCCAAATCTTCAAAGACTAAGAGCTGGTTATGGCACCGTCGATACTCATCTCACATTGTTGTACTTTTAACAAGCTGATCTAAAGACGTCCTAGCACTAGGAATTCCTAGACTTAAATTTCAAAAATATCATTTGTGTCATCATGTGCCAATTTTATAGGGGAAAAGCAAAAAATCCTCTCCTACAACCGAAAGGCTGAAGACACTAACAAGAGAAACTAATAATCTTTTGCCATATGGATTTGTGTGTCCCAACCGAGTGTCTTAGTATTAACGGGAAAAGGTATATCTTAGTGATAGTCGACGATTACTCAAGATTTACCTGGGTCAGGTTTTTAAAGACAAAATATGAAGCTCCTGCGACCATCATCAAATGTATTAAAAACATACAAGTACGTTTAAATGCCACAGTCTGGAATGTTCAAACAGATAATGGAACCGAATTTGTCAATCAGACACTTCATGAATTTTATGAAAATGTTGGCATCTCGCATCAAACTTCTATAGCCCGCACTCCTCGGCAGAACGGTGTTGTCGAAAGGAGAAATCAGACTCTTGTAGAAGCACACGGAACAAATGCTGAATATTTTTTTCTAAAGTCTATTATTTCTCTAGGCCGAAGCTATCAATACAGCTTGTTACACCCAAAACCGTTCTTTGATACGCCATCGATACAACAAAACTCCATACGAGCTTATGCAAGACAAGAAACCGGACTTATCATTCCTTCATGTCTTTGGTTCACTTTGTTATCCTACTAATAACCATGAGGATATAGGTAAATTTGATGCAAAAGCAAACATTGGGATTTTTGTTTGTTACGTGCCTGCAAAGAAAGCATTCAGAATCTACAACAGAAGGACCCGGATAATTTCTAAAACAATTCATGTAACGTTTGATGAGCTAACAACGATGGCTTCTGAACAATTCAGTTCAGAACTCGGGCTTCAATATATGACTCTTGCTACATCCTGTACAGGACTCGTTTCAAACCCTGTTTCTCAACAACCTTGTATTCCACCAAACAGAGATGATTGGGATCGGTTGTTTCAACCAATGTTCGATGAATACTTTAACCCTCCACCAATTGTTGTTTCTCCAGTTCAAGAAGCTGCTGCTCCAAGAGCTGAAGTATTAGCTGATTCTCCTGTGTCAACTTCCATTGACCAGGATGCTCCATCAACAAGTATTCCTTCATCACAAGAACATGAACAGTCTCCAATCATTTCTCAAGGTTTTGAAGAATCACCAAAAACACCAACATTTCATGATGATCCACTTAATGAATCTCCACAAGACTCAACTTCTCAAGGATCATCATCTAATGTGATACAAATCCACACTCCATTTGAACACCTTGGTAGATGGACTAAGGATCATCCTATAGCAAACGTGATCGGTGATCCTTCTCGCTCTGTATCTACAAGAAAGCAACTCAAAACTGATGCCATGTGGTGTTATTTTGATGCCTTCCTTACTTCAGTAGAACCCAAGAACTTCAAACAAGCAATGACCGAACCATCATGGATCGATGCAATGCAAGAAGAAATTCATGAATTTGAAAGACTTGAAGTTTGGGAATTGGTGCCGTGTCCAGATAACGTGTTCTTGATCAAACTCAAATGGATTTATAAGGTCAAAACAGATGAATCTGGTGGGGTACTAAAGAATAAGGCTCGACTAGTTGCTCAAGGATTCAGACAAGAAGAGGGTATCGATTTTGAGGAATCATTTGCACCAGTTGCTAGAATAGAGGCCATTCGTATCTTCGTAGCAAATGCCGCTCACAAGAATATGACAATCTACCAAATGGACGTCAAAACGGCTTTCTTGAATGGCGAGCTCAAAGAAGAGGTCTATGTTTCTCAACCAGAAGGATTTGTTGATCAGGACAACCCTGTGTACAAGCTCAAAAAGGCTCTTTACGGTCTAAAACAAGCACCACGTGCATGGTATGATATGCTGTCAAGCTTCCTCATCTCTCAACAATTCTCCAAAGGTGCAGTTGATCCAACACTCTTCACACGGCATGCTGGAAACGACATATTACTGGTACAAATTTATGTTGACGATATAATATTTGCATCATCTAATACTTCCATGTGTGATGAGTTTGCTAATCAGATGACCAATAAGTTCAAGATGTCGATGATGGGGCAAATGTCATTCTTTTTAGGATTACAAATATCTTAAAGTCCTAGAGGCACTTTATAAACCAATCTAAATATGCTTATGAAATTGTTAAAAAATATGGTTTGCATTCTACTGATTCTGTCGACACACCCATGATTGAAAACAAGAAACTGGATGAAGATCTATAGGGGAAACCAGTTGATGCTACACTTTACCGTGGCATGATTAGATCTTTAATGTATCTTACATCCAGTAGACCTGACCTTAACTATGTTGTCTGCTTATGTGCCCGGTATCAGGCTAAGCCTACCGAAAAGCACTTACAAGCGGTGAAATGGATCTTTCGATACCTTAACAGAACCATTCACATGGGTCTATGGTACTCGAAGGATACCGATATGTCACTCACAGCTTATGCAGATGCCGATCACGTGGGGTGTCATGACACTAGACGTAGTACATCCGGAAGCGCTCAGTTCTTAGGTGATAAACTTGTTAGCTGGTCGTCAAAGAAACAAAAAAGCACTGCTATCTCGAGTACAGAGGCTGAATATATTGCCTTGTCTGGATGTTGCTCGCAAATTCTATGGATGCGTTCACAACTAACAGACTATGGTTTTAAATTCAATAAGATTTCTCTGTACTGTGACAACAAGAGTGCGATTGCTTTATGTTGCAACAATGTTCAACATTCAAGAGCTAAGCACATCGATATTCGCTACCATTTCATAAAGGAGCAAATGGAGAATGGAATCGTGGAGCTATACTTTGTCTGGACTGAATACCAACTGGCTGACATCTTTACTAAACCGTTGCCTCGAGAGAGATTTAACTTCTTGATCGATAAGCTTGGTATGAGAAACATGTCTCCAGAAACATTGAAACGTCTGACAGAGGAAATGGACGAGTGATGGTGGTAACTCATATCATGTATATATGTACATATGAAAACATAAAAAAATCCAAAAATATTTTCCTTTTATAAAATTTTACAAAAACAAAAAAAAAATTAAAAAAATCAGAAAAATATAAAAATATGTATCTCTGACATGTCTTCTGAAAATCGATAACATTTACGGCCTTAGAAATGTTATTTAATAATGATACGAGGCTGTAAATAAAGTTCGAGCAGACGTTTCAAAAGCTTTCAAAACATGCCAAAATGGCTTGCTATTATTTTCGATAGTAACCCGGTCATCATCTTCAAGGCAAGTAGTGTCAAAAAAGACAACTTGTCCTCTCAAAGTGAATTAATTCTCGCGGCATAGTCTACTTAATGACCATGGATAGGCTGCTTTGTGATTACTTTGCATCACTAACCACGTGCTTCCTATTTTCCGTTAAGTGTACGTGTCAGTGGTTATGGTTTTTGTCAAATAAGAAAAATCTTATTTTCTTGGGTGTTGATTTTTCAAAATATACAACTATCATCTTTCAGATTTAACATATCATCATTTTTTAAGACAATTTTGATCCATCAAATAACGACTACAGCTCTTTCAATAGAATACGGGTCATTTTTGGCAGGAGAAACGATTGTTCAAAATCATCTTCTTCATAATTAATAATGGGTCAATCGGAAAAGGGTTTAATGATATCGGGTGAATAATTAAAGGGGAGTTAATTAATGTTAACTCAATCGGGTTTTATTTGATATTTGTTTAATATTTAGGGGTATTAATGCAAACTGTGATACTTATTCTTGTTTACTAAACCTTAGGGACTAGTTTTGCCATTAAGGGAACGTATAAATGCCTAGGAATGCTTTGAGAAACTTTGAAGTGGTCATTAACCTCAGGGGGAATTTATGCAAAAATCTCAAAAGGTTCAAACCAAACACTCCTCTGTTCCGTCCTTGATAAACACCACAATCACAAACTACACTCAAAACCTTTTTTCATTCATTGATAAATTGTTCATAACCTGTAAGAATTGTTCGATTCTTTACTCTAAGCTTATGGTACACTTGCTTGAATGTTATAATACCATATTAAACTAACAACTTTTTGGAATTGTGCATGAAGATCCTAAAACGGCTAATTGAGGACACCTTTAAAAATTGGATGAAAAGTTAAATTGATTGAGGGGTTTTGGTCTTAATGGGGTCTAGTTGTTGTACCCATAACAACTTTTAATGGGGACAACTCATTCATATGATTCGAGTGACTCTCTATGTCGAAGTTGATGAAAATGGGCAAAAACTTAGAAACGTTTGTGGGTTTGGGTTGTGTACTGATATAATGAATGTTTGAATGCATTTGTGTGTCATTAAAACTGGTTGTATGATGCATCTTATACATTTTGGGTTTTTCGTGTTCTCATGACTCGAACAAGTCAAAATTCATGACTTTTGTGGTTAATACATATTAAAAAGATGTTAGAATGTCTCCTAAATGCTATGTGACCAAGTTGTGATAGTTTGTGCAGCTTAAAAGGGAAAAAAAATTTAGAAATCTTTTTGTTCATGCGAACCATACGTTCCTATATACACAGGCGAACAATATGTATGTATAATAAATAGGCAAACTATACGTTCAATAGTTACACAGGCGAATTATACATGCTTAAGTTACACAGGCGAATTATACATGCTTAGTTACACAGGCGAATTATACATGCTCAGTTACACAAGCGAATTATACATGCTTAGTTAACACAGGCGAAATACGTGCTTAGTTAACTCAGGCGATCTATACTTGATTTTTTTTCTTGGAATCCAACTGCATAACCTAATCTAAGTATAATTTATCCCTATCTTGTCACTTAGTGATTAAATTAGGTGTAATTTTCCTTAGATATCTTAAGTGATTGCCTTGATTTCAATAATTAGCCTATAATTAAGTGATACATGAGTATGTGTGCTTATCCTGTGTGTATGTGTACTAGTTCTCTGAATTGTTTACATGTGTATTAGTTCTCTGCATTGTGTGCACGTGTATCCATTTGTTGCCTTTTATGTGTTAGCCTATCCCCTATTGTAAATCCTGCCCTGCATCAATATTTATGCATCATGGTCTAAATTGTCTGTCTGTTCTATATATAAATTTGTTTGTATATGAACTATATGTGACAAATCTTAGCAGAATCATATCTTCCATCACTGCTCAACAAACCAAGCTTGATCTTGAGCTTGTTCCCAAGGAGAATAGAATTGATATCGGTAAATGCAATGGAAGAATCCGTCGCGGATTGACACCAAGAGAACCCACATTTCAAGTCGTTCTGGATGCTATCGCTCTCACTCCATGCTATCCTGCATTTCTCATCACTGCTGATGTCCCTGAAGTATATATGCACCAATTCTAGAACTCTGTATACAAGCATGATGACTTCTACAGATTCAAAATTAATAAGAAGAAAATATTCAAGCTTACCTTGGAAGTCTTTAGAGATATCTTTCAGATTTGTCCAAGAGTACAAGATCAAGACTTTGATGCACTACCCACTGAAGAAGACACTGTGTCTTTCTTAAGAGATCTTGGTCATACTGGGGATATCACTTCACTCAATGATGTTGTTGTCGATCAGATGCATGACTTGGAGAACTTTTGCTGCTCTTTTTAATAGAAGCTTATCAGGAAAGACTAGTGGTCTTGACAAGCTTCGTCTCTCCAAAGCACAAATCATTTGTGGTATGTACTTTTAAAATAATGTAGATTATGTGGAGTTACTCTGGGAAGACTTCACCTATCAGATTGATAATAAAGAATTCAAAAAGTAAGAAAAGATGTACTACCCTTGATTCACAAAAGTTATCATTCACTACTTTCTTATTCAAGAAAAGACACTTTATGGAGAAACAAGAGTGGGATGATTACTCATAGGATGACTACTTGATTAACACTTTAAGATTTGTTTCAAGAAAAGAAGCTTCTCAGATCTATGGAGCTGTTCTACCTGAATGTTTGACTAGTCTTGAGATGAAGGAATCCAAGGCTTACAAGACTTATCTTGGCTATGCTACAGGTTCTGTTCTCAAGATTGCTGAAAATTTAAGAAAGCCTCTTCCACTAAGAAGGACAGTGATCTGGTGTCCTGTAGATAAAGAACCTGGTACAGAACAAGGCAAACGAGTTAAGAGATCTGCCAAGAAACCTTCAACTACTCCAGCTGCAGGTATTGTCATCAAATAGACCCCAGTGAAGACTACGTCTACAGGAAAGGAAAATGTGGATGTTTCACGTGGAAAAGGTATTGATCTGTTATTGAAGTGCCTTTGGATGAAAAGCTCAGTTGAAAAGAAGTAAGGGAAAAAGAGCTTAAGGTACTTCACAAGGGACACATCTAAGTGGTTCTGGTACAGTTGAAGAGAAAAACCTCCAAGGTTGAAAAGATAAAACTCCTACTGTCATTAGTGAAGACTAGGTGATAAACTAGGGGTTCCCGATATTGTGACAGAAGATGACCTCTATTGAGGAGTGGAGTCAGTGTCTTGGTGGTATGATGAAGACGACAGCAATGTTGAACAAAGATCAAAGGATGAATAGCAGTGGCATGAGTATGAAAAAGTGGAAGAGCAAGAATCTATTGATTCAGAACTAAGATAGATGAATCTGATAAAGTTAATCAAGAAGAGGGAGGAGTTTAACCATGTAATGAATCTAAAGATGATGATATTGAAAGTGATGAAGATAAGGGAATGGATGATACTACCAACCAATTTGATGATGATGTAGACTCAAGATTGGAAGAGACCACTTAGACTGGTAAAGAGGTTGTTCAAGGTGAGGGTGCTGATTCTGAAATGATTGACGCTCAATAAGGGATAAAATTTGGAGTGGGGGGGGGGGGGGGGGACTACTCTAGAACAAGTTGTGATAGATGTCTTATGTGCAATTTCTACTGTTACGAAGAAGACTATGTTTTGCTACTAGTTCATTTCCGGTTCATCCGAATTGGCATCAAAAATCACTAAAATTTTCTGATACTCCTCTATACTGATCGCAGAAATCGTTTTCTCCATTTACGTTCCAGTTCGCATGTATGGTACAAAATACTACAATCACCTCACTCCTTCCTATACCTGTTTCTGTCATCACAACCATTCCTCAATCATTACAAACCTTCACTCCTCCACTATTGTGGACAAATCCACACTCCTGCCAAACAACTGAAGCTTAAATCCCCGTCCAACTACATTCTCTGACTTCGCTATCAAGTCTTTCGATTCAACGATATAGAATAACAGCATTGGAAAAAGAAGTTACTGAAATTAAAAAGGACCCTCTACACACTCAAGTGACATCTTTAGTTGATGAACATCTAGACAAAAGCGTTGGGAGTAAGACCAAGAGAAGAATTAAACTCCCCTCCTTTCAGTAGTATCTACGGAAAGATATCAAAGTAGTAAGTATATATCAACTGCCTTCAGGTTTCTACCAAAGGAAGTGTCTAACTGACGAGCCCACCTGTGATCGAAAAGTTGATTAAAGAATCATGTGATGAAGTTATACCTTTGCAAAGGTGTTCTTCTCAAACCACAATCTACTTTTAAGGCTGTTTTTTTACATCTTACTGAATTTGATTTAAAGAAGATTCTTCTCGACAAGATGGAGAAAAGTGAGTCATATCTGACGAGTCTCGAACACCGAGAGTGCTATGATGGTTTGAAAAAATCTTACGCTCTCGACAAAGATTTCTTTTATTCTTATGATGTATATTCGTTGAAGCGTGGCCGAAAATACAAGTAAAGACAGATAGACCCTTTCGATGGATCAGACCGTGGGTTAAAGAAGGAAAGACAAGCAAAGATACAGAACCACCACAGGTCAGAAAAGAAAGATTCAACGTCTGGATCTTCCAAGGCACATAAGTCTTCACCGTGTCTGTTCAATCATAGGACACCAAAGTTCGAGGTTGACAAGACTCAGACTGCCACTAGATCAAGTAGGGAATCTGGGTGATAATGAAGATGAACCAAGGAAAGAGACTGCCTCTAGACGTGACTGGTTCAAGAAACCTACACCACCTCAAGAACCTACTGACCCTGACTGGAATATTGTCAAGACTACTCAAGAAGGACCAACTCAAAATTGGTTTAATGACTCTGCCGATTCTCTTTACCTGGATAATCATTGAAGGACTTTGATGAATTGATGAGCACTCCAATAGACTTCTCTGGATACATCTTGAATGGGCTGAAAATTGAGAATTTAACTCAAGAAATCTTGCTAGGACCATCATTTAGACTACTCAAAGGCTCATACTCTAATTATGTGAATTTGAATATGACTTTGAAGATTGCTTATAAAGGCTCTTTCAGAAAAGCTTGATTGGGATACTACTGAAGGCGGTGAATAATCCATTTGATCCTTTCCAAACCCCTTCCTATTGATCACGCGCGATAATCATCAAAGGTACCGTTCGAATTCTCTCTTACAACTATGATCTCAAGTATCACAAGGAGGGTTTCGACTATGACTACACGATGTCTACTACATGTCAAAGGACATAAGTATGATATACCCGGACATTGTAAGACAGGTTCCAAACATATGGAGTCAGTCCATGTTAAAGTTTTGCTTATGATAGATAGGCGTTGTTGAGGTATCTTACATTGGAGACAACAAGTAAGTCCTTCTTATGTTTTGCAGGAGCATGCAATCAGAGGAGATGTATATTTTCTACAAAGAGATGTTTGGCGTCCCTATGTCAAGGTAATGAGGAAACTTAGATCACGGGTACTTGGAAGAGATTGGTAGTGAGACGAGCTGATAACATACATAAGATTCATGGGAAGGTGACTTCTACGACTTCTGGATCAATGATGTCGAGGATATGTTAATTCTTGTGGTTCAGAATCGGCTCACAAATCTTTCAGGGGATGATGTTGCGACATTCGCAACAAACACTAAGGATGTCTCACCTGAAGTCAGGTATTCTAGATGCGTAGCCGAGGATCTTCAATTGAGTTGAAAAGTTATCAAAAATAGATTCAACGTCACCAAGCCTGATACTACAGGACCAGTCTCAGAAAAAGGCACGTACACTCTCTACAAAGACCCTCAAGGATTCATTGTTAGTCGAGAACTACAAGAGGAACAGGTTTGTATGCTCGCTCTTGACGAACTGCACAAGTTCAGTGAGGTTACGGATAACAAGATTTCTTTCTTCGATTCGAAGACATTACCAGAATATCGACATGGTGTAGTACTTGCGTAATAGAGAAGATGGAGCACATTGGAAAAGAAAAGAGCTCATTTCTTGATCAAGGACATCAACAAGCTGCTAAAGGAAAGGAGGAGGATGAGGAGTTTGGAGAAATTCATTAATGGTAGACTCTACGGAACTGACCTCAGACTGCTACAAAGAACAATATGACTTCGTCATATTGTGTTCATATCTCAAAGGTCATTTCGTATATCATAAACTTGTGAATTTGTATACAAGTAGTGTAGACCGATGGTGATAATAAGGAGTGCTCGAGTTATAAATATTTTAAAGAATTTTCTTAGATAAATTCATAAAATTTCAAATTATTATACTCAACACAGTCTTATATAACCTCAAAACATGAGGGGGAGCATTAAAATATTCCTTATAGTAATTATGTAACATTTTGTCCCCGAACGTTTAATCAATTAATATCCAAAATATTAAGGGATTAACATTTTAGATAAAGGGAGAAAATGTGATTAAACTGAATCTTAATTGTATTGACATGTGATCGTATAAAACGGACTCAATGCACTCTAACACTTAGCATGTACTACGATTATGGTGCTCATGTTAAGGGGGAGCTTTTTAGTGATGATGAAAAACTCTCAAAGTGTAAATTTTTTGATATTTATATCAAACACTTTGATTGAACTTTTCAATGATGTGTATTGGTTTTTCATTTGTGATTGGAATACCTAAGAACCGACATGTACTTAAATTTATGAGTTATAAGGTGGTTATGCATAGGTATTCAAATCCATGTATCCAACCGAAACGGACTGGGGTCTTACCTAGGGATATTCCACTAGATGGTGTAGAAGTCCTTAGGTATGATACAAAAGGAGAAAAAGTGAGAATTAGGAATAATGCCGACTGAGACAGAGCTAACACTGGAACAAACCCAACAAGGTGTTAGTTATGAAGTCTCAATAAGCATTGAAAGGGTTGAAGGATGAAAAATAAATGTAAGGATAAAGGGTGAAAAGAAAGAAGCCCTTCATACACTTAGGCAGAAACCGAGTCAATACATAATCTGTCGGAAACACTAAGGTGTTCCATAGATATATTTACATTTGTATGGAATTTGAAGACAGTCATGGACCCAGTGACGCTTTGCACAACCCTCCCTAGCCACTCAAGGTCTCTCAACAGACTCTTGTTTCATTTCTCACGGAGATTACACGCATTTCTATTAACTTTCTCACTCCGAGTTAGTTGATATTGAAAAGGTGGCAGTCTGCTCCAGCCTCTGATCACTAAAAACAAAGTGCACTATTGAGTCTAGAGCCAAAAGAGATCATCCATAAATCTCATTAGGACACTTGTCAAATCTTGCTTGCTATGTCACACAATGTGAATAACAAGTTAACATATTAAGAGTCCTACGCATTATCCTTGTGATTTTGCCAGAACATCCGAGTGATTTCATTCACAATGAAGATGGAAATCCTGCTTGAGCCAACATCAAACAAGCTCATGGTAGGTGACTTATGCGATTCTATATGAATCAAACTTGTGACAACTGGAAAGAAATGATGGTGCGATTCTATAAGAATCAAACTTGTTCCAAGTTATGAATTGACGATTGCTGATGAATTTTTGAAATGATTAACACTCTTGATGTGTCACAAAAACACTTTAGCAAGTGACACGTCGATTGATTTTCAAATCAATTTTTTATTTCAATCGGTGAGATAGTAACTCGCTAGTTCACTCATATCATGTTGTCTGCTTTGAGACGTTCCGATTATGAGAACGTGTTGAGTACGGATTGAATCTAACTTACATTAATGTTTAGAAGATTCAATACTACAGCTGGAAATCTTGTCAAGAAGATTCTTCTTAAATTGAATCTATCTGATCACAAGTCAATCCTCACGGATTCGAAGGTTACTCCAACCAAACACGGGCGAATGACAAAGCCATATTCGTCCCCCTGCTTTATTGCTAACTGTTTTATTTTAGGAATATCTAAAGATGGTAATGAAGGTACCTGATTCCAGCTGACTCACAAGATTCATTGCCACATGCTCATCTGCCTACCCGGTAAATCTATAACTGAATCATGAAAGCTCAAGTACATGTTTCAAGACTTCTGCTACTCTGATACCGTACGTCCTTCTTGAAGCGACAAAGTGTTAAAGTTAAATAAATTCAAGAAAGATGCATTATTAAATCTTTTCAAGATTATCAAATCAAGAAAGGTATGAGCATGTCGGTCCAGAAGTCACAAGTTCACGAGATGGCAAAGTTTACAAGATGGCAAAACGAGATTATGCTTGGTTGATGATTTCAAGAAGCTCAAAGTTCACATACAAGTCAAGACAAAAGAACTAGCTCAATCCAAAGTAACTGATAACTTACATCAAATCACAAGTTAATGATTGAAGTTAAAGACTACGAGCTCAAGACCGAAGTGAAAGCATAGTATGCTAAGTTTAAATTTTTGTAAATTGGAGTGACCTCCCTTAAGGGTGATGTTAGAAATATCGAAAAGTGTCGGTCACTACAATATAGTTGTCATAGTCGTTAGTAGTAAGTTGTATGGTTAAGTTAGAAAGCTAACCGGGCCAAAGGCCCATGGATAAGCCCACAATGAGTCTATAGTCGGCCATAATAAGTCATATATAAACCCTCTCCATAGCTTAGAGAGGGTGTTGGTTGTTTATTTGTCACATTTTCACTAAGCTAATATTATTATCTTTCTTTTTCTCTCTAAGTGTTCATCCAACCATCTTTCTTTCTCTAAAACTCTAAGTGAATCATTCCATACTTGTGTTAAGATATTCTATAAGAGTACATATTCACAATGTTTATTAGTGCAGTTTTATTTTCAAATAATATTAAAAACACTTTAAAGTTTTCTAGACCTTGGGAGTTTGGACGCGTCAGGGAATATCCCTAACGTCGTCATAGATGTCGTGGTGTCGGCGGGCGTGTAAATCGGGACGCCGTCTCCACGGCTGTGAAAATCGAAATTTTTTTTTTTGATGAGAAATTTCCTGCAACTTGATTTCTAAGTATTCTGTACAAATAGCTGCATAAAACCTGAGATTTGACAATTTACTCATATGACTGAAATGACGCGAATTAATCTAAAAATTTACTTAAACATGCTTGATGGTTTTTTAAAAATCGGATAAATTCTCCTACACATTATTTATTTGCTAAAATACCTTTGATTGAAATTAAGCGGAGGGTTTTTAAAACAAAACAAAGCATGATTCCAAGATTAGGGGTGTTTGAAACATGATATACAAAATGAAAAAGATTAAAACACATGACATCCTAATGTTGTGGAAAAAAAATAAATATTGGGTTGCCGCCTATTTGTACAAAAAGTGTTGATGGGTATGAGATGGATGTAGGCTGCTTACTGGACCGGGTCCAATAAACTATTAATGGGTTAGATCTTATACTAAATCAAGTAATAAGACGATCTCCTGCACAAATAAGAGAAAACCGTTAGCCTTACCATGGGGATGGACCCCATGATTAAGCTCCGACATAAGAGTAAGTAATCAAGTTGTCAGAGAATGTCAGAGCTAGTGTGTAAATGTGAGTTAGAAAATCGTACCTTTTTTAGGTGTCAGAGACCCTCTTTTATAGGTGAGCCCGATACTAGGTTTTCCTAGTATTTCACTTATGATTATTAGTGGCCAGAGTGGGACACTTGTCGGGAAAGGATCCGCTTGTAATCGTGGTTATGGACACAGATCACCTTCTGCATATGTGTTGCGGAAGTATTTTGTCTGTGTGCGTCTTAAAATATTCGAGCCGCAACCAGCTTGTCTTTGGACTAGTGCTAAGATCGTATGTATGCATCTCAATTTCTGTGGTGGGCCTGTGCCTAAATGTGTAATGTAAAGTACGAATTAAGCCCAATAAGCCTGTTATTCGTGCTATACGTCATCAAGTCCCCCTAGTCTAGTTCTTTTTTGCGTGCGGCGTTGCCTGTTGTGCACAGTAAATGTTACTAGACTAAGGTTTCGTGACACTCCTCCTTTTTCCGTGGCTATTTCCTTCTTCCGCGGCTATTTGCTTCTTCCGCAAAGAAAAACTTATCCGTGACATTTTGTTGTACCTGTTAGGTGAAATGTGTGAGACGTGGGCTCTTCTTGGCCTTTCGTCTTCTGACTGATTTGACTGTGTGGCCCACTTACCTAACTGTCATTACTATTTTTTACTTTTAATATTATCCGTTAACTCGGACGTTATGGACACGTGCACTCAGCTGGGATTAATTTGAATTAAATATACCATGGGCATAAATACCCGATTAAGTTTTCATTGTTTCCTTTTCTTCTCACACTACAATCGCCATTGTTAAAATTCTTCAAGCTTTTTTTAACTGTTTCTTCTGCTTCGTGCCCTACTTCGAAGAACTTTAGACTTTCAGGTTAAGCTTTGATCCTTGCTTTATTTTTTATCATGGGCAGTATTACAGACATTAAATCTGTTCTTACTCAGAAAAGTCTTGATATTTTTTGCCAAAGTTTTCATATTCCTGATGATGTTTATCCGCAATTGCCTAGTCCTAACCAAACAATACAATTTGAAATTGCCCATGAAAGATTGTGTATATACTAGAGTCTTTGAGTTTGCAACTTTTGATTACCTCTTTACCATTTTCTTGTTTACGTGCATTAGGTTATTTCACATCAATTTGTCTTAACTCCTCTATTATTGCTCGGCGGGTGTGGGGGAGGCGGCCAAAGTTTCTCACTTTTGAGATCTTATGCGCGTTCATGGTATAGACCAAAGGTTGGGTTTGTTTGTGCTTTTACCTAAATTTCTAAAATCAAGGGTGGACTTTCTTTAGTAAGCGTCCGGATAGTGATCCGTGTGTCTATACAACCTTTATATTCAAAACTTTTTTTAATATAAAAATTGCTGGAATGTACCATTTCTTCTAGGTCGTTTCTTGTGCTTGTCCTACTTCCTTTCCATGGCATACCAACAAAAATGTCTCTAGATACCCTTTTCCAAAGCCAACGGAGTTTAGTGCGGATGACTACGCTGTCGTTGTTGCTCACCCGACTCTATTTGATTGGGATGAGTCATAATTATACTCTGGATGAGGATACTTATCTTACTTTCCTTCATGATGACGGAACAGGTAGGTGTTTGTCGTCGTATATTGGTCAACTTGTAATTTTTTGAACCTTCCTTTGATTATTTGTTCGTTTTTTCATAGATAGACTTGCTTGCTTTTATCCAAGTTGCGGATCCTACTAAGGTGAAGGTTGGGGGACGGAACGTGCTGAAAAGAAGCAAGGCTTTTGGATTTCCATCGTTAAGGTGTAGTTCTTGCTCCTACCGTTGCCTTGGCCCGTCCTGTCAGTGAGTTAGAGGCATGTATTTGATATGCTATTTTGGGACGAAGGTGGCAGTGCGGATTCAAAACGAATTTCCTGCTGGTGGTGGTGGTCAGGGGAAACTGGACTGAAATAGTCATGAGTTATTAGGTTTGTTGTGATGAGAATGTTGTTATAGAAGCCCAAGCGTCCACGGAAAGAAAAGGGCAGGTGTTACGTTTTGCTAGTGGTTCTTCTGATCATCCCTAAGAAACTAAGAGGGGACTCGAAAACTTAGTTAGAGGCAGCTACGGGTGTAATATATCCATCCGTCCTTAAGGAGTTGTTGGCGAGCAGCATGCTGAATATTGAAGTTGGTGTCGCGACTGTGGCGACCTTACCTATGATCACTTCTTCAGTATTTGCCACGCCAGAGCATGAGAGTGGTGTCCTTTCCGATTCTATCACCGGGCTGAATCTCCGTACCATTGGTGCATCTGAAAGGTTTGTTATTTTTTTCAGATTCCTCCCACCACTCTGCTACAAATGCTTCTGGACCTGAAGATGACTCTATTATCAGGTCTGCTGCCATTCCATCGGTGATGGCCGAGGCTGTGGTCACCTCCCATGTTGTCAACATTCCCCCGGTTCTGAAAATGGGTATCAAGGTTACTCCTCCTGTGCATGCTTCCATGTTTCATGATTCTGATTCTACGGAGACTGTGAAAGCAGACACTGTGGGCCCCTCTTATTCCGCCAAGCAAGATCTCTCCATGGGCTCCCGAGAGTTAAAATCCGAGACCCTGCGCCAAGTTTTTGTTCCGCAATGGAATATGTTAAACGACTCCCTCTTGGATGATTATGACGTTTCTTAGGAATTTGTTGATCATTTGGCTCCTCCTGCATTGTTCTCTCAAATTCGTGAAATGGATTATCATCATTTATTCACAGAGTTCAATGTGGGTACTGCCCGTCAAGCTTGTCTAAATGCGGAAGTTAGAATGCGGACTGAGTATTGCCTTAGCAAGAGGAAGAGGTTGGAGTCTGAGTGTGAGAAACAAGTTGGTTTGCTAAAGTCTAAAGATGATAAGGTTGAGAATTTAAAGGCTCAGCTACTGCTGAAGGAAGCTGAGGCTGCGAAGGTTGCCCGTCTCCGTGATCAGGTTTCTGCCGATGAGGCCATGAAGAAGGTGCGTGCTGCTGAGATAGATGCCCTGAAGCAAAGGAATGTGGCCCTTGAAAATGAGAAAAAGTATCTTGATGGGAAGGTCGTGGAGCTCCAGTCTTCGGTTGCTGCCAAGGGTCTTGAGGTTATGGATTTGAATGTTGCGGTGTCTTCTCTCCGATCCCAGAAGGATGGTCTTGTGGATCAGGTATGTACTTCCGGAACTCATATGTCTTACATATTCTTCTCTATTTTTCTTATTCGTTTATACTTTTATCATAATAGGTGCATGCACTGGAGACCACTTGTTCTGGCCTCTGTGACCAGGTTTCAGGCTATGAGCGGCTGAAGGAGCAAATTGAAGAGTTCCAGGATGCTCAAATAAATATTGTTGATGATAAGGTGGCAAAGTTGGACGTTGAACTTCTGGAAATGGCCCTTCACCTGGAGGAAAAGTTTTACCCGCACCTCCTTACCACTATATCTGGCCGGAGGTGGCTATTGACCCATGGCCTGAAGCTTGCTATTGTCAATTGCTTAAACTCTCAGGAGAATCTTTCAGCTTTGGAAGCAGCCATTAGCCGTGCCATTGAGAAGGGAATGCAGGATGGGTTTTCGGCCGGCATTGACCATGGTAAAGCGGGCAGGAGTTTGGCGGATGTTGTTGCTTATAATCAGGCTATGGAAGCGGATTACAACTCCGCCCTTCAGAGGCTCCGTGAAGTGGATTCTCCTTACTTGCTGAACTAAAATCCTATAAGGATGCAAGTGTGGAGGATATTATGAACCTCCTTCAACTGGAAGGTCCGCTGGCTGATGCTCCAGGAATAAGTAACTTGCAACCACATGTTGATCAATTAATGCTTCATGTTCATCGATCGGAAGACCAAGTGGTTCTGGGTGAAACTTCTTTGTCATTTGCTTTAAGCGTTACCCATTCCCATGTTGAGAGGATTAAGGAGAATGTTGCAGCGAAAAGATCAGCTCTTATTGATGTTTGGACCCCTTTGGTTGATCATTGTCTGTTTGGAAATTAACGGGTAGACTGGCACTCTAACGGCGTGCCAGGACTATTGTGAACACACCAACTGCTTAGTGTCTACCAACTTTTGCTTTCACCTGTTTCTGTTCCTCGCTTATCCTATAGAGGATTACGAGGATCTCAGGTTCACGGACGGTCTGGAGTTAACGCTCAGGAAACAACCAGGAATAATGTTGTGCTCCTTTCCCCACCGTTGAGTTTGAAAAGGAAGAGCTGGATACTACCCCGGAGCGTGATCCACCTAGCTGAACTAACTTTGTAATGGTGCTTCCTGATCTTCCTTTTGTTGTTACTATAGATCATGGCAGTATGTGGCCTTTTTGCAGCGGTTCCTGTACTTAGACAAATTTTGTAATATTTTGACATTTCCACTATTTAAATGCTGCTATCTTGTTAGTGATACATTTCTTTAAAGTGATAGTCTTGTTTGAATACTTTTTGGTTATTCTCCCGGTATCGGGCTTGCAATACCTCTTATGTACATTGAGTGAATTATTAGGTTACTCATCCTCTTGATTTTGATTCGGAATAAACATTCATTGGATCATGCTACTCTGTTACTGACGCCATCTTATTCACATATATAATTAACTTTGCAAAGTAAAAATGAATAAAAAAATACTTAAGAATAAACTATGAAGGTAGTTACTAGTCTTTCAATTTTTCATTTAAAACCTTTGTAAAGACTATTACAAAAGATAAGAACAAAATTAAAGTGCAGTTCCCCCACTGTGGAGTCCGCATGGGTGAGGTGCTTTACATTATGAACCATCAGAATTTTTTTAAGATTACAGAATTCCATGTTCGCCGGAAGTTGTTTTCCATCGCGGTCCTCAACTTGTATGGCACCATGGACTATAATGCTTTTGTATTCGTCGGTCCTTCCCACTTGGGGCCTAGCTTTCCTACTTCTTCCACACGGCTTGCATCATTGCTGTGATACCGAGGGTCTCTGGGCTTGAAAGCTTGTGCTGGCGAACCCTTTGAGTTGTAGTTCTTTGTCCAATTCTTGCTTTGCTTTTTTCCTCGCAAATCGCTACATGTTCCCTTCTTTCTTCCAAGAGGTCTAGATTGATTTCCAAAGTTTCGTTATTTTGCACCATATCCACTTCTGCTGTCCTTAGTGTAAGCATGCCCCGTATTCTCTTGTGGGATGACTGCTTCTGTGCCATGTTGAAGGTCCTTTTAAACTGAATGGATCTTTGCAGCCTATAAAGGATGATAGCCAAGATGTATAAATACAAATGACTATGTAGAAACAATGACTATGAATACTATGTGTTAATGCGGAATCTTAACACAGGTACTAAGAAGAACAATGAACAACTGAATAACAACTTTATTAATGTGTTCTTGAGGATTACAGATTGCTAACTATGATATTGTATATGATTTTCTAAGCTTGTGTATTCGTCTGTGATCCTCTATCTAACTATGCCAAAAGTGATCCTTTTATATACTAAGGATAACCCTAATAGGCTTACATATCTTTTTCTAAAATATCTCATAAATATCTTTTAAATATCTTCTCACAGGTATAACTAACTTTCTACTAACGGTACTATCTTAACTAACACGTACTTAATATTTGTATGGTCGGTACTAAGTATAACTGTCTTGTACTAACTATTGTACTCGTCGGTACTAGTTAGAAACATTTATTCTAACAATTCCTCCCTTAACAATGAATGTTAATACTATTTTTAACTTCATTTTCTTCAAGCCTTTAAGCTTCTCTTTAACGCACAGTGGAGTATCCAAACATTCTTTATCATTCTTAATTTGTATACTTCTATCCTTCTTTAGCGCAACCTTGTGTTTTCAGCAATTCAGCACATCTTTTCAAGATCTCTAGTAACATCTGTTACCTACAATCAACTAAGTTGGCTTTGATAGTTTTGGCAAACTACCAGCTTTAATGGAATTTGATGTTCCTCTTTACAGTAGCCGTTTGCTCTGGGATAGATAACTATTGCATATAAGATATGGTGTTGAGTTAATTACCATTCACTATTTGGATAAACTGTCAACATCAACGGATTTGATTTGTCTTTACCAAATGCCGTTTGTGTTTTGGATAGCCAATGTTCATTTGCTTAACATGATATGCATTGATTAAACCATATAGTGTTTAGCAAACTAATCAGCTATCACAGATTGAGTAGTCTTTTTCAAGAACTGTTTGATCTGGACTAGCCAACTCTTCACCAAGAGGCAAAGTGAGTCTGAGAACCCTACAATTTTGTAAATTGATAAACCATAAATAGATTCTGAGATTCTTTACCTCAAGCCGTTTGCTTGTGGACTAGCCAATTCTTATGCCTGTTAGGCATGGTGAATTGATAACCATTTGTTGTGTGGTGGTTAGCCAACACTCAATCCCTTCTCACTTCTATCAGTCTTATTCTTTAGATTCTAAATCAGCAAGTTACCTTCTTGATAAATCGTATATCAATTCCAATGCTCATTGTACGATCATTCTTCAGACTCAATTTTAGCTTTAGCATTTGCATCCAGTATGTCCTTTTCCAAAAAAAAAATGGGATAATTCTTCTCGATTAGCATTTGATGTGAACGACTAATCCTACATCTGTCATCAAAGTGATGTACCCCTGAAGAAACTATACCAGCTTTCCAACTTGAATACTTTCATTTTCATGCTGTGAGTTCCAAAACTCATCTTGTTCATTTGGATTGAACATAACTATCAAATCTCCCCAAATAACTTTATCAAAACCTTCAGGAATCTTATCTTGATATATGTCCATCACAAGTTTATATACAACATCTAAGTCTTCTCTGTCAAACACAGAAAGCACTCTCATCAATGTGCTGAAGCTTCTCTTTTGATCATTACTTCTTGTTACCACATTTATATTAATCTCTTCTGATCTTTTGACTAGATTCATCAAACTGTGGTTTAGTGCCAAGATTCTCAGTCTTCCAGTCAATGATTGGATACTTCTTGTCAAGTATTTCATAATCTACTTCTTGTACTCAATCTGGATCTATTGTCATGATAATCTCCTGCTCATCCTTTCTATTTCTCAATGTCAGATGGGGTCATCTTGAGATGATCTTGTTGAATCTTCTTTTTTCTTGACTTCATCTTTTCCTTGTAACGTGTCTTTCTCTTTCTTGTATTTTTTCTTCTCCGTTATACCTCTTCTTGACTTCTTCTTTAGATTCCTGCTTGATCTCTTCTCCTTTGGAGGAATCTTTCTTATTCATTCTTTTGATCAGTCTATCATCTTCAACAGACCCAATAGCAATGAAATCTTCATCTGACCTCTTTATCTTTTCATACATTACTTGTATGTCTTCAAACTTCTTACTCTTCAACTCCAGAATGTTTGAAGTCCCCACATGCCTTTAGTAGGTCATCTCTGATTTCTATAATTCGAGTCTGGTTGGATGGTCTGTTTCTTTCATGATAGGCCTCTTGGCTCTTTGTTGAGCAAGGATTTTTTCTGAGCAACAATTGTATCATGAGGAACTTTGCTCTTTTTTCTATGTGAATGCTTCTTTCTTGTCTTGAAGCTTCTCCTGCAAGAATTCTGTCTTGCCTCAATTCTTTGCTTTATATCATTAAGTTTTTTTGAGAGCTTCATTTGTTGTTTCTTCTTAGCAATCTTGTTTTCTTACTTCTCTGCTTCCCATTCTTCTTGATTTTCCTAGCCCAGTTCTTAATCCTCACTATAGCTGTTTGAATTTCTTCACAGCTTGAGGAATATCATCATCTTCACTTTCAGATTCATCCTCTTCTACAATTTTCTTCTTTCCTTTGTCTTTAGGATCAATCTTTGGAAGAGGTTTTAATGTTAGAAGTGATCTTTGAGAAGTAGGCCTAGGTCTATCAATTTCTTCAACATCCTTCAACTCTACACCTTTCTCTTTTTCTTTAGAAGCAGCTTTGGCTTGACTCATGTTGAGGAGAAGTGTAGCTATTGTTTCATCATCTCCAAATATCATAGAAGTGGGTGTTTGAGTGGATGTTTGAGAGGCTTGAGTAGCAATTTCTTCCTTAGTTTGATCTTCAGTACCTTTTATTTGCCCAGCAGTACTTTCAACTTTCTCTTCAGTACCTTCTCTTTGCTCTTCAGTACCTTCAAAGATCTCTTCAGTACCTTCATTTTTCTCTTCAGTACCCTCATTGTGTTCTTCAGTACCTTCAACTTGTTCATCAGTACTAACTTTGGATCCGTCAGTACTAACTATTGGCCTGTCAGTACTAACTTTTTCAAAGTCGGTACTAACTCCTTCCTTGTCAGTACTAACTACATCTTCAGTACTAAGTCTAACTTCATCAAACTCCTTGTCTTCATCCACCATTTCTCTTGTCCTCCCTTCACTTTGAGCATTTTCTGTTTCCATGTGATCAATTTTATCTTCAGGCATTACATCAAACAGAGGATCTCTTTGAACTGATGATTCTCCTTTTGCTTTCTTCCTCCCTTGTTTGGATACAGACTCTTTGTGCACCCTATGTTTCTTTGAGAAGCTCTTCCTTGGGAATCTTTGCTGCAATGAGACACTCTTCAGATATGCTTTATGATGTTTGATGACAGGTTTAGCTTGCTTCTTGAGCTTTGTGATCTTAGCCTTCAAGAGTTTAATTTCCTTGGCTTGATCTGAAACCTGTTTACATAAAGAGATACAAAGATCATAGACATTTTGGAGAGTCATGTCATCCTCATTCCCTGAAAGGGATGTATCATTGGATGAATGATCTCCAAGATTCTCACCAGTAGGTTCTGGGATTGAATCAGGAACAATAGACGTAGGTGAAGGTTTTGGTGTTTGTATGGGTGAGGTCTGGGGAAGGGACAGGTTGTTGCTCAAAAAGGTTACCTCACTTGTTGAGCAGAAAATGAGTCAGGCAGTGAGAAGTGACATTTGGGTCTTCCACTAGTGGGTGCAGGGAGAGGGTGATGGATTGTTCAATCAGATAGTCTTTCTGAGAAGCACCCTCATTCCTGAGTTGGTTGGACCTACATAGTATCAAACAATAGGTGTAACTTTGCCTGAGATATGTGGCCACTTCTTATTCTTAAAAGTAATAAAACTTTACTAGTTAAACTATTTACAGGAATGTTGACTAAAGGTTACAGACTATATTAGCTAATTTCTACTAAAAATATAGAAATAAACGAGGGATACATGACAAACTTCTTAATTAGCCTCTAGATGTCAAAGCATACCATCAAAAATTTAATTGGATAAAATTATACGTTTGATTAGTTGTTAAACAAATTACCAGCCAGATGCATAAAAAAAATTTTTTTTAATTTGTAGAAATTTGATCCTAAGAGGTACTATTTGGAACTTAAACAATGATTATTTGTGTGAATAAAAACCTCCCATTGGGGTGAGAAAACCAAGCTTTATTAAATGTTAGCAAGTTTAAATCCCTTCATATCCCATATGATGAATTGCATCAAAGATAGCTTGATTTGGTATTGAGGTCTATTCCATCAGCATCATCAAAAAATAAGATCAGTTCGGATGATGCCTAGAGATAGACATCTAACTTGCCAGCTACTATGGCAGTTATGTGCCTACATTGTTGATTGTTTTGGACTTAGTAGTCGTCCAAAACTGTTCAACGAATATGTGAAAACAACAGGACTTACAGTTTGAGCGCTGATAAATATAACTTCTTCGAAGAAAATCAATGACTTCATGAAACTCGACATTCCCTTCAGTCTTTTCCAAGTATGCGATCATGTTGTGCTTAGGACAGGGACTCAATGAGAGCCAAGTTGCTTAGAAGAGAGAGATCTTCAGGTTAAGAGAGTTAGGGCTTGTAAAGAAGATGTCAGTTTTAGAGAGATTTGCTGGAGTAACGTGTGCGATTGAGATGGAATTCTTATAGTGTTTAGAAGACCTAATTTAAAGATAACGTTCCAATTTACAACTTTGTACTTGGTGGTATTTTTCTCCAATGGTCTCTTTAGCGGTTACAAACTTTGCCCAGCGGTACTAACTTTGCATGGTCGGTACTAACTTTTGTCAAACAAAGAATGAACAATGTAAGTATAGGGAATGCTTTGACCATCAGATACTCTTCTCAGTGACTCTATATATCTTCTTTAAGGCGGTTGACAAAGCATCACTTCTAGTTAAATGTATCCATACACAAAAAATTTCATTCAAACTATTCATCTTATACACACTAACTATTGCTAATATTTCTCTACTAATAGGAGTACTTATTCTAGGGATAGTTTTTAAAAGCAAATACATCTCTATCTGAAATTGTATTTTGCTTGAGATGCATACTCTCGTCAATAACCATACTCACCAATTTACCTGGCACACATCGCTCCATTGTTACGCATCCCCTTTGTTGTCAAACATGACATAAACTCGTCTCTTGGTGGGTCGAACCACACCAGCAAATACTCTTTGGATGGTCTACATAATCTCATGTCTTCAAAATGCTTCACAAGAGAATTCTTACTCTAAATCCAAGCACGAACAACTTAAGCAATCTTCTTACTCTTGAACAACAACCACCTCTTTCTGTAATGCAACATGAGACTTCCATAATCTGCTCAGAAGTCGTATTAGTTCACAAATGATATACCGACATTTCAGGACAATGCTTAACATCAGTTGGTAGAAAGGTGGAGCATAAGGGTTTAGTTCACGTTGAGTAGTGTTCATAATTAGATGTGTGTGTGTGTTTTGGGGTGAAACTTTTTGAGTGTGAGGAGGTTGATATGTCAGGAGATGAGAGGTTTTTATAGGACAATACTTCATAAGGGCCTCCCTTTAATCCAATGTTGCTTACTGGATTTATCATCCCAATTGAAAACAAACCAAGAACTGTAATAGGCTCTAACTATCAATGCCTTGGTTTGAGTAGTTCAGAACATTGTCGTTAGTGTGGATCTTAAGCACCTGTATGAGTTTCTTCTCATAAGCATCTCGTATGAAGTGGTGCCTAATTGCAATATGCTTTATCTTCGAATGATATACTGGATTCTTTACAATGCAAATGGTGCTTTCATTATCAATGTAGATCTTTGTGTTCATGAAGTTGAACCCATAGTCTAACCTTTGATTTGGATCCCATAAAACTTGCCACAGCAGCTTGCTTAGCAATGCAACATATTCGGCTTCTGTAGTAGAAGTGGCCACATTGGTTTGCTTTTTGAATTGCCAAGTAATCGAGTCTCCTGCCCAAGAATTGACAACCTCCTGTTGTAGGATTTCCTGTCAGATTTGCTCAGATAATCATCATCTGGTAGGATTCCAAGTCAATGAGGCACTCTAGGATACCAAAAAGGCCCAGTTTGGGTTTGCCCTTTAGGTACCTAAAAAATTTCTTTTAACGCGGCCACATTAAATGACGAGAGGTCTTTGGAGAGACTTTTAAACCCTAGAACAAACACAGACTGCAGAACATAATGTAAGGGCCTAGAAGCAGTCACTTACCATTAAAGAGCCATCATTGACCTATAGAGATGGACATCAACATCCTGGCATCCTCATCTTTGACTAAAGGCTTTTGAGTCTTCCAATTGGTGTACTGGCAGTCTTAACACTTTGGAAAGTCAAATTCTTAGGATTTCAGGCAACATACTTATCTGGCTAATAAATATACAATTTGGTTGCTGTTTGACTTGTAGGCAAGAAGAAAGTGAGCTCTCCAATTGATCTAATATAAGTTCTATCTTCATCAAAGCCTCAAACTCATCACACCAAGACTTCTTTGTAGACCCAAAGATGATATCATCAACATAGACTTGAACTAATATGATATCATGTTTGTCCTTCCTTAAGAAGAGAGTTTTGTCAATTGTCCCTCTTCTGTATCCATTCTTCAACAAGAAAGTGGATAAAGTAGCATACCATGCTCTAGGAGCTTGGTGCAACCCATATAGAGCTTTAACTACTTTGTAGACTTTCTCAGGAGACTTAGGATCTTGGAAACCTGGTGGTTGAGACACATACACTTCTTCATCAATCTTGCCATAGAGAAAGGCACTTTTCACATCCATCTGATAGACTATTAAGCCTTTATATGAGGCAAATGCTAAAAAGATCCTTATGGCTTCAAGCCTAGCCACAGGAGCAAAAACTTCATCATAGTCTATTCCTTCCTCTTGCCTGTGTCCCTGAGCAACCAATCTAGCTTTGTTTCTTACAACCACTCCTCTTTCATCCTTCTTATTTCGATATACCCATTTTGTACCGATAGCCTTTTTCCCATAAGGCAAATCTACTAGGATCCAAACCTTTTGAATCTCAAACTGCAACAACTCTTCTTGCATAGCATCAACCCAGCTTTCATCTTCAAGAGCTTCTGAAATCTTCTTGGGTTCATGTTGAGATAGAAAACAAGCAAACAAACAAAGATGAAAGTCCTTATGATTGGTTCTTCTTTGCTTTTGAACATAACTAACAAAAGCATGAGCTTTAGAACTTTTATTTACTTTGCTTCTTGTTTGTACTGTTGATGTTGGATCTCCTAGGATTAGTGCTGAAGGATGAGAGGGATTAATTCTTGATGTGGGAATAGGACTAACATTCACAACAGTTTCCAAATTTGTGAAGTCAGCCACTGCACCCTCATCATCATAAGATGAATGTGTAAAGATACCATCAGTAGCATCTTCATGAATATCCTCAAGTGGAGGTATTTCAGAGTCATCTTCTTGAAAATTGGATGTTTCAGAAATAGACAGTCCCTCAGCTGCACTGGCAGTACTAACTGGCATGCTAACGGTATTAACAAAGTTAGTACCGCTAGCTTTAGCTGTTGTGCTAACAGTACTAAAAATGTTAGTACCGCTAGACTTAGCAGCTTCTGCCTGAGTAACCAAGTTCTCAGTTTCCTTTTGAAGATTTTTCCTGAGAGCTTCAGCTTCCTCACTAGCTTCCTTTTCTTGCATTTGAAGTTTTGCAAGATCATCTAGAAAGACTTGTTCTTCCTCTCTTGAACCCCCTCTCTTATTATCTGTTTTTGGAGCAAATGGGTTTGTTGAAGAATAGGAATGCCATATTGGTAGTTCAAAGCAATCTTGAGGAGATTCATCTTCTTTTTCAGAATCACCTTCATTAACTTTATCTTTTGTACCTGAACTTTGGTTAGTGTCTTGTTGACCTGCATGAAGGTTAGCTTGATTCTCTGAACTAACATAATGATAGTTCATAGAATCAGTCAAATAATCAAGGTCAAAAAGCCAATTTGGTCCTTTCCCTGCAACGTTGGGTTTGTTCTCTAAGAATTTTATGTGCAGGTTTTCTTCAACTCTTTTGGTTACTAAGTTGTATACTCTAAAAGCCTTGCTTTGTAAAGAATACCCAACCAAAAATCCCTCATCAGATTTTCCAACAAACTTGCCTAAGTGGTCTATGGTGTTCAAGATGGTCACATGGCACCCAAAAGGTCTTATATAACTTATAATTGGTGTCTTACCAGTTAAAAGTTCATAAGGGGTCTTATTATGAGGCTTGGTCACTAATACCCTGTTTAGCACATAGCAAGCAGTACTAACTGCTTCAGCCCAAAAAGTGTTAGGTAAAAATGAATCTGCAAGCATGGTCCTTGCAGCCTCAATAAGGGTCCTGTTCTTTCTCTCAGCAACTCCATTTTGTTGTGGAGTTCTGGCATTGCTGTATTCCCTCTTGATACCCTTTAACCCACAGAATTCTGAAATCAAAGAGAGGGTAGAGAAAGTCACGAATTTTTTCCTCATAAACGTTTAAAGTGAGAGAAATTACACACGAAGGTAAATCAACAAAACACTATCCCTCTTAGATGTAATCCATCAAAAAAGACTCACTTGGGATTGGAACCTGGGGGGGGAAACCCACACACTAACTTATATGAATTTTGTCAGAATTCCTTTTACAGGATAGTGTAAGATCCTCATCCCCCATGATGAGAGAGTCCTTAGGTTCCATAATAGAAGAGACGGGTGCGAGAGCAATAGACCAAAGAATTTGAGGCATTTTATTCAAAGGAATAGAATACTCCTCGTCATCATCTGAATATCGTCATCCTCGTAATTGTAACGTCACGAAGGTTCAGGAGTATAAGTACTAATATTAGCCGCCTGCTTTCGTTGAATTACCATTTCACAAAATGATCGCACCATGTTGAGAAGTTCTTTCTATAACTCTTTTAGTTTATCCCATTTATCATTCACATCATTCATTTCTTGCTGATTAAGGTCTTCTTGATGATTTATGAAATACTGCGGGGGTTGGTCAAAACCAAAATAGCTAGGATTTGGCTCAAAGAAGTTTTGATTCATTGGTTGACACTGAAAACTTTCATGAATACCCCCACAGTTTTTAAAGCAGAGATATTGTTGTGGAAAACTCGGTGAATTTTGTAGATAAAAATTATCAACAAAGTTTTGATTGTAACTCGGTACCCTGCACATAGACAAGTGGGAACCGTGGTGGACAATCATAACCAGGGTGAGAATCATTCCTACAGAATTCACACGAGTATGATTCGTACTAGGGTTGTGGAGGTTGGTAAGAAAAATTAGGAGGATTATCGAAAGAATTTGGATTTGAATCATAAATGAATGAATTTCCGGTTCTTGAATTGTAAAACGAACAAAATCCGTCTCTAAGATTATTTCTACACCATTCGCAAGTACACCGTCGACAAACTAAACCGTCTAACGGGCCTCCACACCCGTAGCAACCACGTTGGTTAAATGAAGACATAAGAAAGAATTAAACAAAATAAGAGGATAAAGGAGAATTTTTTTATATTTTTATAAAGATAACAAAAATAAAAAATAAAAATATTTTTCGTATTTTTTTTATATTTATAGAAAAAAAGAAAAATAAAAATAAAATAAAATAAGAAGAAAAATATTTTTGAATTTTTATATTTTTAATAAGTACGAAAATAAACTTTCCGAAGAAAGGATCTTCAATGCACTAACTTCGAACATCACGTGTAGATCGTACACCTCTCCCCGGCAACGGCGTCAAAAACTAATTCGGTATAAATAGTCTATATATATACATATATATATCTTAAAATACCAAATAGTAATAGTATAGAGAGTATCCCGTTTGATATGACAATTACTTTAGGAAAAGTAGTAGATTTATCTCCCGGATGTCGTGTCCCAACGAGAGATGAATTTGAAATTCATGAAAGCGTTTTGTTTGATGCTTGAATATCGGATATTTTTGTTTTTGGTTTTAAACTGAAAATAAACTATATAAAAACTAGATAGCAAATAGCAAGCAATTAAACAAAGAATGATATATTGTAAAAGTTATGCTTGCTAAGTGTATTGATTAGATCCTTAAGTGTGAATTAAATATACAATTAAGTCCTTATTGATGAACCAATATCTTTCTAACAAATTATCTTCTCATAACGTTGGCTTATATTGAAAACAACTTTTATTAAGATATCGATTACTAAATTAATGCCTAATTATTCTTACGGCTTTTGCCGCTCGAATAACCAAAACAATAATTTAAGTAATATAAAAATCACTAATCAATATTTTCCCTTTTTTTATTAATAACACTTAATTCACTAAACAAATAAAAATCTACTCGCTACGCATATTAATTAAGCTAACACTAATCAACAAAAGCAAACATAAACTTTTTTTTTTAAACTAAAATAATCTAAACCTAACCTAAAATTTTGAAAAGAGAAAGAGAATAGACCCGAAATGAAGAACCACAATGATATAAAACCACCCGATCTTACAACCGTAATAAACAAGTAAGCTTATCACTTAAAAATCTTCTACTTCACTAATTAGCAAATAAAGGTGTCAACTTTATCTACTAATTACTTCCATAAAAACTATAAAGATTAAAACTTTATCTATTTATCAACCTTATAAGACTCTTAAGCTCCGGCCTTAGATGATGAAAGGATGAAATAAGAGATAAGACAAGGAAACAAAAGATTAGGACAAATAAGCTATAAGCTAAATCTTATTTTAAGATCTAAATATGTAACATGAAAACTTTAAGATCTAAAAAACACTTTGATTAAAACTTAAACCATTTATTAAAAAACTTATTTTTAAAACTAGATCTTAAAAGTAAATAAGCACTTGAAAACTTTAACTAATAAAAAAGGGTTTTAGCCAAAAATATACTTCTCAAAAAATAAGGGCTTCAAGACTTAAAAAATAAGCCTAGTAGAAGACTACATGAAACACCCTTTAAGCAATCATATCGAGCCATAAGCAAGAAATAAGCAACCAAATAGTAAAACAATAAACAATGAAATAAGCAAAAGGATATTTAGAATAATATAAGGCTTATATCTAAATCTAACCGCCAAAGGAAGGCGTATTTGAAGTAAGAAATAAGCTATAGAACAACTAGAACAACAATAAGCAAAATAAGCTTAAAAAGAAAAGAAAAAAAATAGAGGATTAGAAAAAGAATAAGCCATAAGAAAATAAGCACTTCAATCTTCAAAACATCTTCATTAATAAGCTAAAAAGAATGATTTACAATAAGCTAAATAAGCTTTAAAAGCTTTTACAATAAGCTAAAAACTATACTACACTACTCCTAAAACTAACCTACATTGCTTTGAAAATAAACTAAATCTAACACCCTTTTATGAGCTGCTTATGCGTGCATTTATAGTCATCAAGCGGGAGGGGCATTTTCATCCTTTTAGGTGCACAGCCAATGAGAGATCCAGATCTAGAGGGTATTTTCGTCTTTTACCATTTACGCGTATTAATTACGCCAATAATTGGCTCGGATGAAACCTCGTAACCGCCATACTGTATACAGCTGGATCCTCCAATGGGAGGATGCCACGTCACCTTCTAGATGATTCCAATGATTGCCTCGTACTCCCAACCTCGTACCTCGTACCCAAACCTCGTACCTGCAATTAATAACCAATCATTAGCCGCCGCCACGTGGCGTGCTGTCATTGGACAGCCATCAGTGACTTGTCACCGGAGTCACCGTCGGACACCGGTCAATGGTGGTCAACGGCGGCGGTCAACGGTGGCAGCGACGGTCAATGGTGGTGGTCAATAACGGTCAACGGCGGCGAACCACCGTTGACCGGTGGTCAACCACCGTCGGACCACTGGTCAACCACCATCGGACCACCGATCAACGGTGGTTGACCACCAGTCAACAGGTGGGTCAACGGGTCAGAGCGCCACGTGGCACCACGTGTCAGCCACGTGTGCCTACGTGGCATCCACGTGGATAACGATAGATATAACCCAACCTAGGGTCGAACTTGGGATGTCCCGAGTCAAAACTCAAGGGAACCCCAAGTGACCAACTGAGCTGAGTTGATCTATCATAATGTGTACATACTTATATTGTATTTAAGGTAGTTTTGGTCTGGGTCAGGTTTATTTATATAAAAAGCCAGTTTTTATGACGTGTAGGGTTCAAATAAGAAAGGTTCGGGGGTCAAGTAAGGTACCGATGGACTCGTAATTTCGTGCTCTTTCCAATGGTGTGATCGTGGAATATTAATGACTTCGTTTGATCCTCGATAAACGTGAAAACATCATCAAAAGTCACCCAAAAATTACCGTTTTTGTTTTGTTTTCAATCCTTTGTACCTGTAAGACATAAAAACACAATACAAACATATTTGCAACATATTTATCCATATTTTAGTGTTTTAGTCAGTTTATTAGCATTTTTCAAGGTATAAATGATGTGTGTTTTAGCACACATCAACAGCTAGCAGACCAGATATCTAATTTTCTATATGTCTCTGTGCTAGATACCAAGCTAACCCAAAGGAATCCCATCTTGTGGCTGTGAAAATAATTTTTAGGTATCTTAAAGGGACACCAAATTTCGGTCTCTGATATCCAAAAGGGTCAGGCTTTGATCTCAATGCATACTCAGACTCAGACTAAGCTGATATGTAACCTTGAAGAAAAAGTACATCTGGAGGATGTTAGATACTTAGAGGAAAGTTAGTATGCTGGAGTGCAAAGACAAATCTCTATAACAATGTCATCAGCTGAGGCTGAGTATGTAGCTGCGGCTGGATGCTATTTCTATCCTAATACACATAGCATGCAATCAACAAATAAAATGAACAAGTTGACACAAACGCAACATTTTCAACAAAAGGGTGAGTTGCGATCCAAAGTAATTTTATCAATGAATTTGTCAATTTAATATTTAATGTCTATCATGTGGAATAGAGCATGCAACAATGTGAATAAGTCAATATCACATATTTAAATATGTGAGGCGATGATTACTACAATATTGACAAGATGTAGATCAAATTTCTTGTTCATAGCACATAGGTTTGACACGTAGATTCTGAGATAATGTTAACCATAGTTTGAATAATACGTTGACATCAATCCTTCATTTCGTTAAAACAACAATGTTGCTTAACTTCCATGTCTTTCACATAAGTCCTAGCACATAGCACATAAGCTCTAAGAGTACAAATATCTCTAATAGGATATGCAAACATCCTCTAGACTTCTATCCTTATTTTTGACCCCTTACTCACTCAAATATATATCCTATGGTACATGTCAACCATGAACAACTTCAACTAGACACGTACAATTTGGACTTTAGAAAATGCCATGCAAAAATCCTAAGCTTGTTTAATCTTAGACCTAAGTGTCCTCTTATTTAACTCATTAATTATTTGTTCTATTAGGTGACCTCTAGCTTCTTTTAGACTCTTAGGATAGCCTTCATTTGAAAATTTAACTTGTAATGACGGTGACCCATTGAGATCTTGAACTATGGGTTCATTGATCCTGTCATCTTTTACTGAAGGAGATGACTTGCGCTCTAGCAAGCTCTCATCAAAGGTAGAGATTCCTCAATTCTTATTGTTTCCTTGTTAAGCACTGTGTATGCTTTGCTAGTTTATGAGTATCCTAAAAACATACCTTCGTACGACTTTGGATCAAACTTGGTGAGATTCACTTTAGTGTTAAGTATAAATACTTTACAACCAGACTTTAAAGTACTCTAATGACGGCTTCCTATTTATAAGGACTTCGTAGGGTGTTTATTAATAAATTTTCTAATATAAACCCTATTAAAAATGTAAGTTTCCATATCTAATGCATGACACCAAAACCTTTATGGAATGGATTGCTCGTCTAACATAGCACGACTTATCTTTCTTAAATTGCGATGTGTTCTTTCAACAATCTCACTCGATTGAGAAGTGAACGGGCAAGAAAAGTTATAAGATATTCCATGTTGTTCACAAAAGCTCATAAATTGCATTTTATCAAATCCACTACTATGATTTGTTACAATTGAAACAATAGAATAATCATTTAGTTTTTCAAGTCTTTTACACAAGATTTTAAACTTCTCTAAGACATCATCCTTAGACTCTACAAACACAACTCAAGTGTAGTTTGAGTGATCATTAGTAATCATTAAAGTGTAGAAGTAGCCTTCGTAACTTTGAATTGGAGATGGACCAAACAAATATAAGTGTAACAACTCTAAAACCCTATTAGCTGATACCTAATTCCTAGTCCTACTGTTTGCATTACATTGATTCCCTAGACCACATGTGTCACAAAAGTGTCTTTCAAAGCTCGACTTTGGTAGGTTCCTTACTAGCTCGTTGGAAGCTAAGTTTTGAACTAACCTCATATTGGCGTGACCTAACTACCTATGCCAAAGCATTGAGTTATCCACCACGGATGTAAGACAAATTTGTTGTTTGGAGTTATCTCTCATTTACAAGTAAATAGACCATTTCTTCTATGACATTTAGCTAGCATTTTGCTATTTTTACTAATAGTACGATCTACTTTAGTAAAGCTAACTACGCAATCATCATTACATAATTGACCTACGCTAATCAAGTTAAAAGCTAGACTACTAACATGCTTAACGTTGGTAATTGTAATGGAGTCATGAGTAATATTACCTCCAACGACGACCTTGCTCTTTAGGTTTCTCCCAAATACGACATGTCCACCATCATAGGCCTTGTACAAAGTAAACAATCTTCTATTGTCGGTCATGTGCTTAGTGCAACCACTATCCATAATCCAATCGTTCGGTAATAGATCGCATTTAAGACGCATCTACAAGAAAATTATAAATTCAAGGTCGTGGTACCCATTGTTTCTTGGGTATTTTATGGTTAGCAAATATGGTGCCTAAGTTAACCATTCTTAGGTCTTGAAGTAGATCACTTAGTTTATGTAGGTCGTACCTCGAGAACGTGGACCAAGAATTGTTTTAAAAATCGTAGGAATTTTGAAAGTTTGGTCCAACACTCTGAGGTGTTTTTAGCCTTTGGTTTGGGTAGGAGTTTTCTCTCCTTTAAAAGGTACTATGTTGATGATACAAAGACCTTTGGTTGTTATAAAAATTTCTTCTTTCTAAAGAGCGGTTGTTTTGAAAAGAAGGTCTTCGGTTATATGAGTTAGAAGGTCTCATATTTGGTGTGGGTAGAAGAGGTCTATGTTCAACTCGAGGTTGTATGTATCCAAGTCCATTATGTGAGCCCGAGTGATATCCTTGATGTCTTATTTTCAATCTTCTAATGGGTGCTTGGGAACCTTGAGTGTTTGCATAGTGAGTTTGAGGAACTATAGGTTTAACAAAGCTATTTGAAGAATTTTCTCTTTGACTTTCTTTTACAAACACTATTGGTTTGTTTAGACTCACGAAAGTGGTTTTCTCATTTTTGTAAAATTCAAGACCTTCCTTATCTTGGGAAAATTTTTGACGACTTAACATATCATCCAAAATAATGCTACTCTCTTTGAGTTTTGAAAGATTTAATGCTTCATCTTGAAGTTTAGAAACATTTCATTTTAAAGAGTCAACCTCTTTCGTGAGTACTTCACACTTTTTGCAAGGTTCAACCACCTCTTTATCATTTACATGTTTCTTTAATTCAATTTCATTTTCATTGATTTTACTAACGATTTTTGATTTCTCACTTTCGAGAGAACGTTTTTCTTTCAAAAGTTTTTCAAATGTTTTAGTAAAATCCTTGTTAAACCTTACGAGTTCCTCATTCTCCTTTTGCAAATCAATAATATTTAAATCATTATTAGAAATAAAAGGGTGAGGTTGTACCTCTTGAGAGTCGATCGCCATAAGACAAGTTGCATTATTTAGAGGTTTGTCACCATCTTCACTATCACTCCAAGCTTTTCCAAAAATGTCTTGTTCTCCTTGGGCTTTATACACTTACAAGCAAAATGGCCTTTTATTCCGCAATTGTACCAAACTCCTTTTTGTTTTGAGTTTTCACCACTTTTGTTCCCAAAGCTATTTCGGCGGCTTCTTCCAAACCTATTGGCACCATTACCAAATCGATTGTCGCGCCCGAATCGATTACCTTTGCGGAAGAGCTTACGGAAGTTCCTAGCCATCAAATTAAATGCCTCTGCTTCTTCTTCTTCATCTACGTCTTCATCACTTTATCCTTGACTATCACTATCATCACTAGTTTTTTCCCTGGTGATTTTAGCTTTAAGAGCTAAAGACTTGACCTTTTCTTTAGTGGTCTTGGAAGCTATGCCATCATTATCCAAGACCATCTCATAAACCTTAAGGTTTCCAATTAACTCGTCAAGAAGAAGTATAGCCAAATCTTTGGCCTCTTTAGTATCCGTCACCTTGGCTCTCCATTTTAATGGTAGAGCACAAAGAAACTTTCTTACATGATTCTTGCTAGAGTAGTCCGGATCTAAAGATTTTAGGCTAGCCACAATGGCATTGAATCTTGTGAAGCCGCTATCAAAAGTTTCTTCATTGGAGATTGAAAAATTCTTGTATTATTGAGTAAGAAGATCAATCTTGCAATTCTTGACTTGTGAATTGCCTTGGTGAGTGATGATTAGTGTATGCCAAACCTTCTTGGCGGTTTTATACATAAAGACTCTTTCATACTCTTTAAGGGGTAGAGCATTGTAAAGAGTCATTTTGGCTTCATTATTCTTGCCAAGTTGCTTCTTTTGATCTTCCTTAAGAAGTTCATACATCGTCTCCTTCATTAACGTAGTTTTTGAGTCTTCAACTTCAAAGTAGAAATCGTCATTTTGAATGACTTGCCATTAGTCAATATCTTTGGACTTAACGTAAGTCTCAAAGCGGGCTTTCCAAAAGCAAAACCTATTGGGTTTTAGCAAAGGTGGTCTTGCATAGAACACCCCTCAACATAGTTCTCTTGAGCCATGGATCTTTACTTAACTTTTTCAAAAATGAGAGTTAGGATTTCAAATTTTTAAAAGAGAAGTTTTTAACTTAAAACGACTTCTCAAAAGGCTTTAACGGTTGAAAACTTGAGTAAACTGCTCTGATACCAATTGTAGAACCGTAAAGGGGGTGAATACGGTTTTCTTAAGTTCTTCGAAGTTTATAAAACTTAAGTCTCGAAAGAGCCGAGTGGTGTACTAATCTACTTTGCAATGAGAATAATAAGTAGATAGAGAGAAAGAGAGAGAAGGAGAGACCATGATATATACTGATTCGGGAAGGGGGGTTTAGTCCTTTTGTACGTCCAATTGCGAATCCACGACACCTATACTATTCTAGTATAATCCTTATAGTAGACTACAAACCGTATTACAATTTAACTCCACCAATATGTACAAAGATTGGCACTCACAAAGAAGAGTTACTACTTATGGTATTCCACCCTCGGAATCCACCCTTTAGAACCCGTGATTTGACTTATCCTATAACCAATTAAGACTTCCCTTTGGAAGCTTAACAAACCGCAACTAGATCCCTAATGATCTAGGCTTGATCCCTCGGATACAAGACTTCCCTTACAACTCGATTAATTGAATGATAGATAGTTGAACCAAGTCCTAACCTAACCTAGAGACTCGATTCTAAAGAAAGGGTATGAGAAAGAAGACCCTCGACAAAACACACAAGTATGGATTAGGTACTTGTGTAGCTCTCTTGCAGAGATGTGTTCACTTTAATAGAATGATGAGATGAGAAGTTTGGAACACTTAGATGATAGACTTAGAGGATAAGAGAAGAGAAAAGAGAGGAAAGAATGTTTGCAAGTGGTGATGAATACAAAGGCCAAGAGGGGGTATTTATAGGCCAAAGATCCTAAACTTTGGGAAAACATTTCGTGTCTGGTGCGCTGCCCACGTGTCAGCGCGTAGCCAGTGCACCACATTCCCGAAATCGTTTTCTTCAGGACTTTGGCGTTTTAAATACCCGCACTTGTTAAACCCCCAATTTTACTTCACGCTATGACCTTTCAATCATTCTTATACTCAAGGTCAACCAACTCAAATAGTCATTTGATAAAAGCGTTTGTGAAGTATTAAAAAGCCTTTTGCTTGTTCGATATCGAAAAGAGAGAAAAGAACAATCGAACAAGAGTATTTTGGGTATTCCTAAAAATGTAACTAGCTTAGTTGGGATCCAACTAAAGGTTTAAATAAGCTAGTTAGGGTACAAGAGAATATTTCGAGAATATTCTTAACTTGGAGAGAAAGGGGGAAGATTTGAAATTTGAATTTCAAATTCTTTAAGCACATGTTGGATAAGAGAGAAAGATAAGAATGAGGTGTAAGTGAGTTGGCATGATATGATGGTGATAGGATGGAAAGGAGCCTATTGATCTTAGTTTGAAATGAAGGGCGAGGATGAGATGAAGAGAGGTAGGTCGGTGACGTGCGGTCGTTGTAACACACCAGGTTTTACAACTCCCTAGGCAGTGTACCTAACTGTTGTAGTGTAGTGTAGGCAAGACTCGGGGGTTGTAATCGTTGGGGATAGATTGGGAAGGTTCTAAGAAAACATAACTAAGGTCTAAGGGGTTGAAAGAACATTATTTTTGTATTTTTATATTTTTAAGAAAGCAATTAAAATATCTGGTTTGAAGGGGGTTTTGGTTTTAAGCTAATTAAACTAAATAACTGAAAAATAAATCTAAACTACTGTGGAAACTCGATAGGTAAATAAATGTGTTTACTTAATCATGCATGATCCTTAGTTTGCTTCTCCTAATTCTATTGCTTTGTCATCCTTGTGATGCGATGTGTAAGTATTTCGTAAGTCATGAACGAATTACACGAACCCGCCGTCTATGCAATATTCCGTTAAGGCAACGCACAAGTAAGGTAGTATGAAGACTATTACAAGGCCCCTAAGAGTACATTACATGCATTAAAAAACTTAAAAGGTGATCAACCACATATGGGTAAGGTAGTATGAAGACTGTTACCGATGGTATCCTTTCTACACAATCACGTTTCCCTAGACGTCTTCGCAAGCAATTAACAAGCTAGTTTTCTAGAGCCTAACGCGCACATCCATCAACAAGAAGCAATATTAAAAGGATCTACAAACTAATTCTCATGCAATCATAAGTAAACATTAATAGATCTAGCCTAGCATGTTAAAGAGAAGCGAAGAGCAATAATTAATCAGACAACACATAGACATATTGAAAGATTAAAGGATAAAGAACTTCACTGATCAAAACATGGAGTTAATGGTGGTACAAGAGGGTTTTTAAACCCTAAAAATGGCCTAACTCTTGATAATATTCGTACCCTAATAATGACTCCCGAGTTCCACACTTAAAACCCTAAAAACGAGTTTGTATATATAGAAATATGACCGCGACGGCGCTTCGCCAAATCTTCTAGGGCTTTACTATGTCGGTTAAGTCCTAATGTCGTCTTAAATTTCCTCTCTTTGATAATCTAACGCCGTCACAAGTAATTGTGACGCCGTCTCCAGGGTCTGTGTGCCCTTTTCTTCTTTGACTTTTATGTAGAGTTATAATCTCGTTCATTTCTTCTCCAAATAAGCCCAAGTCACGTGTATTTCCTCCAAATGCCATCCAAGTGCTAAAAATAAAAAAATTAATGATTAAGCACATATTTTGAGCAAATTTGCATAATATAGGGGGTGAAATGACCCCGAAAAAGTGTATAAATTGACACCTCATCAAATACCCTTACACTTGGGATTTGCTTATCCTCAAGCAAATAGGTTTTTCTACCTAGACAATAGCAATATCAGGGGCATTTAACTTATCTTTTATAGATAATTTATGACACAACCAATTAGACCTGGTAATTAAAAGCATGTAATTTATATAAATGTTTGGATTCTCTCTTTCTCTTGGGTGTATAATGAATGATAACAATATGGGAAATAGAAAATTAACAATCATTACTTATCATAGCATATAAATTACCATAAACTTAATAAAGGATCAAACCCTCACCGTTGTGGCATAAGCACCTGCGAATTACTATCAAAGAGGTCTTTAAAGGGTTTTGATGTATGGGTGTAAGTTGAACAAAAACATAAACGGATGAGATATATTTGGGTGGATTTGAGGTGTTGGTGAGTTAATTAATATACAAGAATACATGTGAAGGCGTTGCTAAGCCAAGACTCGACCACACTAGAAATAAGATATACTAACTCTACATTAAACTTTTTCTTTTTCTTTTCTGACACTATCTTGAAATAAACATAAACACAAGCAAGATGGCAGACCGGACATATTTTTTTCTTTACTTTTTTATTTTCCTTTTATTTTCTTTTACTCTTTTTTTTCTTTTCACTTTTTTCTATTTTTTCGTACACTTTTGCCCCGCCATCTGCTGAAGCATAATAATACATGACTTGGGGTTTATAAACGCACCCCTACACTTGAGTTTTAGAACTCATACACATAAACTAACTAATGACCTGAATTGAAAGGATCAAAATAACATGGAGTGTATTAAGCACATATGGGGATAATAATTTGACTTCTTCCCCATTTCTTCATAAAATAAAAACTACCATAAATCCCAATCGTCCCAAAACTGTATACACTAATAAAAGACTCGACTTAGCAACCATATCATGTACTTGAGCAAATAATTAACTGGGTTTACAAATGTGATAACAATAATGTACTAAAAACGAGTACATACAAGGAAGGCTAAGGCGATTTGGGTGTAACAGTTTGGTGTTGGTGTAAACAATGTTCTTCATTAATAATTCGGACTCCACCAGAAAATTACAAGAACCGTGAAAAGGATAGGCTCGAAAGGGTGCACTAGGGGTATCTTGTACTAAAAATAAGTGTGAAGCAAGGGTGTGAGGATATTTATATGATCGGGGAGACCATAATAACAAATACATGTTTAAAACAGGGTTTATCCTAGTGCCTCTTATCATTTAGCAAAAATTAATCACATGAATGCGATCTCACTAAGCAGTCTCGGGATGCATCACTAAAGCAATATCTAGAATTTAATAAACTACTGGTACACTCTCATATAGGTTTAACCGATACTAATGCTCTAGAAAAAGCGACAAAATCACATATGCACGATCAAATCCATGAACGCGACATATATGATTGCTCATTCCTTAACTCGAGCAAGCTAAAGGTAAAACTATTTTAAGCACCAAAGATGGGTGCTTGAATTCCTAAAGATCTAGGGGCGAACCTCATATTTTTGGGGTGGAATTTTTTTTGAGTGGTAGGGTTTTTGTGCTAGTCATATAATTCTTATCCATGAGACGCTAATAATACTAAGTTTTCATCGGTATGTGCCATAAAAAATTTAAAATTTGGGTAAAAATTACCGTCTACGCTACGTTTCAGTATATTACTCATCATTTTAAGGACAAAGCAAAGGCAAATGAAGAAATAGTTTCTAAGGCTTTATTTCCCCTCTACACTTGTTTTGAACATTGTCCCCAATGTTCTTAAAAGTACCTGTAAAACGAATAAAGGGAAAAAAGGCGAAAAAAACTAGTACTCTCCTAGTTTTGCTCAATATTAGAGAAGAAACAAATGATCCTAACTAAATTGTCATCCAAGAATCTTCCACATGAAACTCCTAAGAACTTCTAGGCTCTCCTCATCAAATATAACCTGCAAATCAAAGACAAGAAACAACTACACCTAGCGTAAAATCGGCGGGATAATATTATACAACGTAATTGTTAATGAAAGCAATAAAGATAGGATAAATGTGTTAATGTAATCGTGATTTTCTGCAAGTTTTTAGGAAAATTACAAATTTTAGAATTTATACAAAACTAATTTTCAAGAATTTTTAAAAAATACGAATTTTACTGTAGCTGGGCTGGGGACGCCGTCAGGATAAATCCTGATGCCGTCTCCAGCGTCTGTAAAGATTTTTTTCTTTCTTTCTTGGAAAAATTTCTGCACGTAAATGCTATTAGTTATTTCCTGGATAATTACTATATAAACCACGAAAACAATTTAACACAATCATATGACTCTAAACAGACACATAAGACGCGAATTAATCTAAACTATTTATTTTACATGTTTGAAATGGTTCTTAGAAACTGGATAATTTCCTATACAAATTGATGTAAAATACCTTTGATTGCAATTAAGACGAAATTAAAGACAAAACAAAGCATGATCACATAATTCAAACATATAAAAATAAATGATAAAGAATTAAAACACACATGACACTCTTAAAATGCATGAAATAAAAGGTTGGGTTGCCTCCTAATAAGTGCCTTTGTTTATTTAACGAGTCTTGTAGCTAGACTCGAAGTCACACTCCTTACGTAACTCCTCCTTCGTCACTTACTTCACAGCCTTCATTGACGAGTGCAGTGCGGAACGTTCATCGTTAAACACTTTTGGTTAAACTCCATTTCTTTCTCTTGGTGAAGTTTAATTCTTTCCTCCCACTTCAAAATCAGCCTACTTATGGTAGTAGTGGGGGTTGTGGGATCTACGTCACTCTCGGTTCCTTCCTTGACTCTATAAATGAACTTAGGGATCTTAAAGAAATTTATCTTATTTTTGCTAGATTTTAGAGTTATTGTTCCCTTATCAAATCTAATCTCGGCTTTAGCCGTTGTTAAAAATGGTGTTCCTAAAATGAAGGGCTTCTTCTTATCTTCCTTAACATCCAGGATCACGAAATCTACAGGGTATATATAACAGGCTATTTCAACCAATACATCTTCAGCTATACCTAAAGGGAAAATATACGAATGGCTAGCTAGGGAGAGTCTAATGTTGGTTCCTACAGGCTTTTTGTTGGTTAGCCTATTATGGATGGAAAGGGGCATAATGTTCAGATCAGATCCTTGGTCGACTAAGGCATCCATGTATTTTAACCGTCCTACATTACATGGTATTACAAAATTGCCCTAATATTTGCTATCTTCTTCTTGAGGATGGCATTGTACATAGGTCCTATGAGCAATGAATTATAGGTTTCATGGTCCATCTTACCTAAACGTGTTGCTAGCAAGGAGTCATTATATCTTTGATTGCCTACAAGACCCTCGATCAGCTTCTTATTGATTTCATGTTTAAGGTAATATCCTACGGGTTGTGACCTAAGCATTTCCACTAGTTTTTCAATTCAATCTCCCATTATCTTCTCCTCCATATTCCTAACCGGGTCATCATTAGTTCCGTCTCCCACTTCTTTCTTCATATCAACTTCTTCCTTAGGCTCTATTGCATTTAATCCACTAAATTCTATAACGTTCTTGTCAACAACCTTGTTGTTTTCAATATTTTTCTCCTTTTCCATTTTAACAAGGGAGATTACGTTAACATTCTTAGTGATTGGGTGTCTAGCCTCTTCTCTTACCAGTACCTTTTCTGGAGTCCTACTTGTTGTGAGTTCTTTTAAAAGCCCAAGCATTTTTGTCATTCTATCGTTGATTTCCTCTCTTTGTTTAAATATGGTCTTTTCAAACCTTTCCATTCTTTCAGTATGTGCCGCCATGTAGCTTTGCACTCGAGCTTTGAAACTTGGTTTAAGTGATCGGTATAGGGGGTCTAGACGAGCACCTTTTTGAAAAGTGAAGGAATTCTGCCTCGGTGGCTCGTCAAGGTTTTGTGAGTGTGGGGTTGAGGAAATTGCTTTGACATATGCTCAAAGGATGTGTGTTGAGCTTTCTCTAGGCATCGTTCTTAACCCTTTTAGTAAGAAGCTAATTTGATCTTCAAGCTCAAGAAGTCGTCAGTCGGGCATTATCGATGTATCTTGCGGTAAAGAAATTGCCTTGACCGGCTTGGCGAAGTCTCTTGGATCATTCCAGCCCTGATGCTCGTAAAGAGCGAGATTCTCTATGATTTCCCAAGATTCTTTGGCGTTCTTGTCGCAGAGCTTACCGCTACTGGCATGGTCAATCTCACATTTAAGATGAATAGAGATATGATCATAGAAAATTTGGATTTGGAGCCAAAGATCAATGCCATAGAGAGGGACTTTTTGGAGTAAGTCCTTGAAATGAGTCTATGCTTCAGATAGATATTCACCTTGATGTCATTAGAACATCAAGATGTCATTTCGGAGTTTAAAAGTCCTTCTCGGTGGAAAGAATTGAGCAAGGAAACGGGTAGTAAGATCCTCCCAAGTGGAGATGGATCCTGCAGGAAGACATTCAATCCAATTGCTAGCTTGATCGTGAAGGGAAAATTGAAATAAACATAGGCGTGTCCTTTCCTTATTTGTAACATCAAGGTTAAGTGAGTCCACAAGTTTTAGAAAATCCTTAAGATGTTGGTTTGGATCCTCGGACCGAAGTCTGTGGAATGAGCATCCGTTTTACACCAATCGGATGGTGTCGGATCACAGAGGCGCCACATTGTTCCCATCGGGGGGTTCAGTGGTGTTTCGATAGCCCTCGTGGCTAGGTCTGGAATAATCTCCTAGAGTACAGATAGGATTTTCGTCTCCCATGATGGTTAACGAAAAGAGTTTTACAAAACAAATGGAACAAAGAAAAGATAGACTACGAGAAAGCTGATTGACAGAAAATAAATTTCACACTTGATAGCAATCAAGTGAGTAGACCTAAGATAAATTAAATTTGAAACCTAACTATTCCCCATGCAACGGCGCTAAAAACTTGACGTGCGGTCGTTGTAACACATCAGGTTTTACAACTCCTTAGGCAGTGTACCTAACTGTTGTAGTGTAGTATAGGCAAGACTCGAGGGTTGTTATCGTTCTCTAGGGGAATAGGTTGGGAAGGTTCAAACCAAACGTAACTAAGGTCTAAGGGGTTGAATGAAGATTATTTTTGTATTTTTATATTTTTAAGAAAGCAATTAAAATCTCTAGTTTGAAGGGGGTTTTGGTTTTAAGCTAATTAAACTAAATAACTAAAAAATAATTCTAAACTACTATGGAAACTTGATAGGTAAATAAATGTATTTACTTAATCATGCATGATCCTTAGTTTGCTTCTCCTAATTTTATTGCTTTGTCACCCTTGTGATGCGATGTGTAAGTATTTCCTAAGTCATGAACGAATTACACGAATCTGCCGTGTATGCAATATTCCGTTAAGGTAACGCACAAGTAAGGTAGTATAAAGACTATTACAAGGCCCCTAATAGTACATTACATGCATTAAAACACTTAAAAGGTGATCAACCACATATAGGTAAGGTAGTATGAAGGCTGTTACCGATGGTATCCTTTCTACACATTTACGTTTCCCTAGACGTCTTCACAAGCAGTTAAGAAGCTAGTTTTCTAGAGCCTAACACGCACATCCATCAACAAGAAGCAATATTAAAAGGATCTACAAAATAATTAAACACTAATAAATCTAGCCTATCATGTTAAAGAGAAGCGAAGAGCAATTATTAATCAGACAACACATAGACATATTGAAAGATTAAATGATAAAGAACTTCACTGATTAAAACATTAAGTTAATGGTGGTATAGCATTGCTTTGTAATCTTGACGTTGTCGCTTCCGAGTTCCACACTTGAAACCCTAAAAACGGCCTAACTATTAATAATATTCCTACACAAATAATGACTCCCGAGTTCCACACTTGAAACCCTAAAAACGAGTTTGTACAGCATTGCTTTGTAATCTTGACGTTGTCGCTTCGCCTAATCTTCTAGGGCTTCACTATGTCGGTTAAGTCCTGACGTCGTCTTGAATTTCCTGATGCCGTCCCTTTGATAATCTAACATCGTCAAAAGTAACGCCGTCTCTAGGGTCTGTGTGCCCTTTTCTTCTTCGACTTTGGTGTAGAGTTGTAATATCATCTGTTTCTTCCCCAAATGATCCCCAAGTCACGTGTATTTCCTTTAAATTCCATCCAAGTGCAAAAAATACAAAAAGAAATGATTAACCATGTATTTTGAGCATATTTGCATGATATATGGGGTTAAATGACCTTGAAAAAGTGAAAAAATAACACCTCATCAGTTGGATGGGTGAAGTGGCAAGATCAAGGGCGATAAAAGAAGCATTTTTTAGAGAGTGAGATGTGTTGGTTTGAAGAGAGGAAGTGTGTTTGTTTAAGATTTGAATTTCAATCTAATGGAGGAGAAGAAAGTAAGGTAACTTGGATTGATGAAGTATCTTGATCAAGGGTGAATGAAGAAGTGTGTTCGTTGTGTTTATTTGAATTTAATCCAAGGGAGGAAAAGTGAGTAAGGTAACTTAGATTGATGAAGTGGCTTGATCAAGGGTGAGGATGATAGAGAGTGTGTGTGTATGTGTGAAATTCAAATTGTTGTGAGGAAGAAGGTAAATAGTAGATATGTGGTGAAGAATGTTTTGATAGGATGTAGAGGAGCCTATGTAAGGAATGAAGGAGATAAGAGGTACAACAAGTACAAGGAGAGTGCATCATGTAAGGG
>BQNB010018121.1:26267-68786 GCA_026074375.1 Tanacetum coccineum | reverse complement strand
CTATAATGAATAAATTCCTCTTTCATTTTACCAAGCCTCCGGATCTTTTGTTAAAGAGGGTGAATCGTGATAACAATTGGCACCAGAGCATAAGGGGGAATCCGTGTTGTTTATCTACTGATTATTGTGGTTAAAAAGAATCAAATTGGTGGCTTGTTTTTTTGTTCGAAAAAATAGCAAGAAAAATCAAGATTTGATCTTTGTTTGTGGTTAAAAGTGTTAAAGATTTGTACTTTCGGGCTTAGATCAATCCCTTGCATCATTACTAGGTGGTTTTAACGTCATTTCGTGGCTTTCAAGAATGGTTGAAGATTTTTTTCTTGGTTGCGTTTTGACTCACTGAAGGGGTGTTCTTGATTGCGTTTTGCCTCAATACTACATTTTGGTCATTGCGTTTTGCCTTAAGACTGCGTTTTGGTCATTGCGTTTTGCCTCAAGACTGCGTTTTGGTCATTGCGTTTTGCCTCAAGACTGCGTTTGGTCACTGCGTTTTGCCTCTGCATTTTGCCTAATTGAAGACCCTTATTGTGTTTTGCCTAGGGGAGACTCTGTCCATTTCATTTCTTGGTTGCGTTTTATCTCAATAATTGATTGCATTTTGTCTAAAGAAGACTGCGCTTTGTCCATTGAAAACCCTTGTTTTGAAAACCTAATTTCCCGAAAAAAAAATTCGACCGAATTTGAGAATCTATTAATCATTGTCTAAACATAACAAAACATCAAATCAAACAACAAACAAAGGACTTAAAAGGACCAATCATTCAACAAACACACATTAACATCAATCGATTATTCATTCATGGTTTTCTATTGATTTTGTAAAATCCCGTTAATTTAGTTACCGGTTTTAATCATAGACGTGTAAAATCCCGTGAACGTGAATTACATACAAGACCACAACTTCCTTTTACCCTTTAACCCATGCAGCGTGAGCTGCAAGAGCCTTAGGAGGAACTTGTTGTCCAGGTTGTGCAACTGGTGCAGCAGGAATAGGATGCTCAAGGTAATTTTCCTTGTCTTCAGTTGAAAGTACCAAACGTAGTTGTTTGTACCAATCAATGAAGTTGGGTCTAGTGAGTTTTTGTTTCTCAAAGAAACTCCTGAATACCGAATTGTTTCCGACTGAGGTAGTCATCTACAATATAAAAAGTTCAAACAATTAGTATTTTTGATAATTAAATTCTTAATAGAATTAACTACCCAATTAATTTACTAATTAAGACTAAGATCCAACTTGACCTCCCACTTATTACCAAAGGTCTGACCAGGGCGTAAACAAGTGGGGCAAGAGGTAAGCGTCGAGCGTTAATTGCATTTTAATGCAACTCTTAGGTATATGATACTGGTCAAAACATTAGTAAGCAAGTAATAATGTTAAGAGCATGTTTAGTATCATCTTATGCCTCGGGTCCAAGGTCTGACCAAGCCTACTCGAATTAAGTCGACCAAGCTAGAACTTGTAAAAATCGTTAGAGGTCTGACCAGTACACGAAATTCACCATGGGTTGGTAGGGCCCTAAGGTCTGACCAAAGCGGTCAAATCAATTGTACGTGTTCTAGGTTGGCTGGCATAGACTTAAAATTTTACTAGGGGTATTCACATAAATGTGTCAAAACGTGTACAAAGAAGCATGTAAACAACTTTGTCACACTAATTTTAAAAACTTTTAATAATGACACTGTAGTGACATGCCATGGTTCACGGTAACTCCAATCGAACTCGCAAAGAAGCGGAGAAACAGGTCAGCGCGAAGCGTATTAAAAACCTTATTTCTTTAGGGAATTACGTAAAACAACCCGCCTTAAACTTCTCTTATAGTCTGTTCTAGTGGATGAGCCGTACTTCCCATGAGTCCATAGCGTCCAGTTTTTAATTCATGAAAAACAAGTTTCAATAGTTTAGTCTTATTAATTTTCACAAAAACAGTTTTCCACGAAACAAATGGTTGGTCACTATGAGCATGCATTAGGCGTGTAAAATTAATAGACTACTTTAACATCATCTTTTAGTCATATGGCATATTTAATTAGGCGTGTAAACAATTTAGACATTAAATAATCATGCATACTAAGATTCATAATTAAAAAGATGACATTAAGCATACAAGTAAACATGTAAAATCCGAGTTCTCTCGCGAGTCTTCCCCAAATGGAGAACCATAAGACCCTCACTAGGTTTTCTGCTAAAGTGCCTAGATTGCCCCATTCACCACATATTGTGATTGAGTGGGTCTTATAGCCGGAATAGGCAATTAATTAAAAAGGAATCATGCAAGCTAAATTAACAATTTTAATTTTCCTTTTTAACCTATATTAACTTTTAATAGTTTTCAAGATCAATATCTACATATTTTATTTATCTTATGGCAAGAATCTAAATATTATTGTCATATTTTTCTAGTAAAACATAAATAAAATATCAAACGCAGCAGATCATAGCATGTGTTTTAATAATAGGCATGTAAACTAGGCGTATAATTAAAACATAAAACGTGTAACCCATAAAGCTAAAACGAGTTGGCTCGTGATGCCACTGTTGGGAATTAACATCTAGGTAACCAAGTAACTACGAGTACGCAGCGGATAGGACCTAGTAATAGCATATGATTAACACGTATACAAGAAGTAAAAGAAAACGCGTACCTCTTTGATAATTGATCAAGAAAATGAATTAAGCGACTAAAACAATCGCCTCTACGGTTGCTCACACAGTCACGTCAACCAAACACGTTAAGCTTGCCAGGCTTAGCTTCACAAACAAACAACTCTTGTAACAAACCGAATACCAAACGCACCCTTTGAGCTAGTATCGAAAATCAGATGGACCGAATTAGGGTAGGTTTATAAGGAGCTTAATACTAGGGTTTCCTAGTATTTTGTTTATAACTGTTGGTGGCTGGAGTGGGTCCCTTGTCGGGCAAGGGTCCACGTATAATCGTGTTTGCGGACGGGAGTGTTCTTCCGCGGCCGGTGTTTGTCCTCGGAGGAGCACGGGGTGCGGTTGAGAGAATACTCGCGTGCGTTTTTGAAATATCCGGAGCATGGCCTTTGTCAGGCTTATCAGTCCAGCTATTTGTTGTATTGGGCCTGAGCCCATATACGTATATTATGAACTAAGCCCAGTAAGCTTGGTGCTCATACTATACGTTATCAGTTCCCTTTTAAAAACACCAGATTTAAAGATTGGAATGGTATTTCTATTTTCTATTTTAAAACTTTATAGCATTAAATTATCCTTGTCAAATACTTATGTCTACGATGGGTGTCGTGTCAACAAACCTTGAAATCTCCACGTAAGTCACCCAATATACCTGAAAAGGGACACGCTACATCATCAAATATAATGATTCTAAAGTTTCATAAAAAAGTTTTTTGTACAAAATTTATCAGAATATTATACATCAACAACATATAAAGTTTCATACATGCTAATAACCTGATAACACTTTCACGACATGATCACATAATGTGAGTTGCATCTTATTATATTACTAGTAACCTAATAACATTTATACCAACCAAATGGTTCAGTTTAGCTCTTATCACTATTAAAAGTGAAATCTCAACAAAAAGTGCTTTTATCAGTAATAATTTCAATTAGGCATTCTATCAAAACACCTTATGCACATACACAGGAACTTAGAACAATGTTAGTTTGTCATGACAAAAAAGGCCACTGATGCTAAACGAAAAAGATGCATCTGTTTTAGACAAAAACACCACCAAATAAAATCTTATAGTATGTAGCTAGGTGCACACACTTGGCTGTCAAAAGTAGCAGCCTACATTGGCCATGTTTACACCTCGTAGCTGTTGACTTTATACAATACATGACATCATCTACACCTTACGAAACTTATTTAGCCTCAAATTTCTATTAACAAACCTTCTAAACAACGCTCTTTGTCATATGTTGTTGCCAACAAATACTAATAGTAAAGGTTCATCTACACATTATCAAGTATGTTGCAACTCGGCATTTCATCAACACCTTTCATGCATCATACTTCTAAAATGAAATTACAATAAAACCGTAAGCTACTCGCTATCTAATACACAATATTGATTGATCATTAACCTTTAAACGAACAATGAGGATAACTATTAACGAAAAAATTAAATTGACTAACAAGTAATCTAAAATGTGTTTTATCAGCAAAACGGAAAAAAAAGTTTGTCCACGTCATTCTTGAATACTTGCTTAGTTTCGAAATAGTGGTCATCTAACTCGTAATCATCCACGAATTTGTTACCGATCTCGAAATCTAAAATAAAACGAGCTATACCGAATAAATCCCGAGTATACCATCCCTCTTTTTTCGTTTCAACCGTGATTTTGTGTTCCATTGTTTCGTCGCCTATGCAATATAAAATAATAGACGGGTTATATTAAGTATCAACATAACTTTTGGTTGAAAAAGGTAAATGTTTGAGATATCTTATTACCTAAATCGCGGTTTTGGCTTCGGCTCGGTCTACCCAAGCATGCCGCTACACCCGTTTGGTACTCTTTTACTGGCACATTTGATGGGCATATGCTGTCGTGTATCACTCCATTGTCGTGGAGATGCACGACCCTTAAAATTACGTCATTCACTAAGCTTTTCAACATATGATCAATCTGCTTGTGGATTCTCGGCAAACTCTATGAAGTTGCACGTGCACGGTTCCATGGCAATGTTACAGTAGTTCCCGTCGAATTTTGTTTCGTAGATTGTTACAATATTATTATGGTCACTACACGAATATAGTTTCGTGGCTGCATAAAAGTAATCGGAACGATACTTTTTATCAAGAACACAAACATGTTTCACGACACATGCATGTCTATCTTGTGTTGCGTGTGATACTAGTGTATGTCCCTTTTGAGAAATTATGCGACGTTCATCAATGGATATCGAACTTCTAGTATCTGACCTAAAAAGTTGGTTTAGTTGGTACTTATAGCAAAGTTCTATGAATCTAGCTGGGTTGGGTGCGTACTCGATAATGATGTCATTATCGCTGAATGTAAAGGTTGCTAAGCGCAACAACCATTTGTAAACATAGGTGATAGGAGAATTTGACGTCCTGTTCAAACATATAAATTGTCGACTATTTTCCGTAAGAACAATAACATGCACAGTAGCTTTGGAGATCAGCTAGCTGCCGGTACCACCACTTTATTTTACCCATTGTAAGGTATATAAGATTCATAAGTGCTGCTCAAGTCTTGTAAGTTGAAGTCACTAAATCCGTCCTTGGTGTGACGAGACGGGAACATTCTTGTGATTTCTGATGCATATTTTAGATCTAAATAGTCCTTAACTCCTTCAGCGACTCCACAAAAGTAGATTGTGGGACGTGGCTCTAACGGATCATCAAAGAGCAATCCAAGGCATGTTGCAGGCGCATTAACCTCATTGATTTTAGTATGAAAAATATAAACTTTACCATCATGGGTGATAATGGCTCTCTTCTGAGACATTATCGTTCTTTTTTTGTTTTCTTTTTTGGAGATCGATCAAAGAAAATATAATAGAATAAGGAGAAGTGTCATCATTATTTATAGGAATTTATTGATGAATTTTTGGAAAGTAAACGGAACCGACTTTTGAAAAGAAGATAATTGGGTTGAATTTCTGCGCTGCTCGGCCCATCGGAAACCACAAACAACCCAAATGGGATGGCTGCGTGATTCTAACACAAAAATCACACCCCTTAGTAATAATTTGGTGCTTTCAATGAGGTGAGATATTTTGAGGGCATGTTTTAGCCCACATACTAAGGGACTAATCTAGACTATCCATTTAATTAGATTAAAAAGACAAGATTTAAGATTAAAAAACATGGAGGGACCAAAAGTGTAAATTTACTAAAAATCACACTAACCACTCCCTCATTATTTGTAGAATTGGCAAATCTTGCCCAAATTGCAATTAATTGACTTTTTTGACATTTTGTACGTTTTTGTACGTTTTACGTATTTTTACGTCTTTTATGTTTTTACGTTCTTATACGTTTTTGTACGTTTTCATACGTTTTCATACGCTTTTTCATACGTTTTCATACGTTTTCGTGCATGAAATCGGACGAAAACGTGCGAAAAAGCGGACGAAAACATATAAAAACGTATAAGAACGTAAAAAACATAAAGGCGTAAAAAATGTAAAAACGTAAAAACGTAAAAAAAGTCAATTAATTGCAATTTGGAAAATGTCAAAAAAGTCGATTGATTGCAATTTGGGCAAGATTTGCCAACTCTACAAATAATGAGGGAGTGGTTAGTGTGAGTTTTAGTAAATTTACACTTTTAGTCCTTCCATATTTTTTTAATCTTAAATCTTGTCTTTTTAATCTAATGAAATGGATGGTCACTCTAGATTAGTCCCTTAGTATGTGGGCTAAAACTTTTCCTCAAAATAACTCACCTCATTGAAAGCACCAAATTATTAGTAAGGGTTTGTGGTTTCCGTTGGGCCAAGCAGCGCAGAAGTTCAACCCAATTATCTCCTTTTCAAAAGTCGTTTCCTTCTACTTTCCAAAAATTTGTCTATAAATTCCTATAAATAATGATGGCACTTCTCCTTATTCTATTATCTTTTCTTCGATCGATCTCCGAAAAAGAAAACAAAAAAAGAACGATAATGTCTCAAAAAAGAGCCATTATCTCCCATGATGGTAAACTTTATATTTTACATACTAAAATCAATGAGGTTAATTCACCTGCAACATGCCTCAGATTGCTCTTTGATGATCAGTTAGAGCCATATCCCGTCGTAAAGTCGCTGAAGGAGTCGGGGACTATATAGATCTAAAAGGAGCATCAGAAATCAAAAGAATGTTCCCGTCTCGTCGCTCCAAGGACGGATTTAGTGACTTCAACTTAAGACTTGAGCAGCACTTACGAATCTTACATAGCTTACAAAGGGCAAAATAAAGTGGTGGTACCGGCAGCTAGTCGATCTACAAAGCATGTTAGTGGTCCTATCAAATATAGTGACAATTTATATGTTTGGAGAACAGACGACACATTTACCTATGTTTACAAATGGTTGCTGCACTTACCAACCTTTACATTCAGCGATAATGACATCATTATCGAGTACACACCCAACCCAGCTAGATTCACAGAACTTTAACTTTGCTATAAGTACCAACTAAACCAACTTTTTAGGTCAGATACTAGAAGTTCGATATCCATTGATGAACGTCGCATAATTTCTCAAAAGGGACATACAGTAGTATCACACGGAACACAAGATAGACGTGCATGTGTCATGAAACGTGTTTACGTTCTTGATAAAAAGTATCGTTCCGATTTCTTTTATGCAGCCACGAAACTATATTCGTGTAGTGAAAATAATAATATTGTGACAATCTAGGAAACAAAATTCGACGGGAACTACTGTAACATTGCCATGGAACCATGCACGTGCAACTTTGTAGTGTTTGCCGATAATCCACAAGCAAAATATCATCTGTTGAAAAGCTTAGTGAATGACGTAGTTCTAGGGGTCGTGCATCTCTATGACAATGGAGTGATACACGGCAGCATATGCCCATCAAATGTGCTAGTAAAAGAGTACCGAACGGGTGTAGCAGCACACTCGGGTGGACTGAGCCAAAGCCGATGCCACGAGTCAGGTAATAATATATCTCAAACATTTACCTTTTTCAACCAAAGGTTATGTTGATACTTAATATAACCCGTCTATTATTTTATATTGCATAGGCGACGAAACAATAGAACACAAAATCACGGTTGAAATGAAAAAAAGGGATGCTATAATCCGGATTTATTCAATATAGCTCGTTTTATTTTAGATTTCGGGAGCGATAACAAATTCGTGGATGATTACGAGTTAGATGACCGCTATTTCAAAACTAGGAAGTATTCAATAATGACGTGAATAAAAATGTTATACATTACAACTATATGAACACCATGTACAACTTTTAACCTATTAGTTTTTCGCAACAAAACCAGCATAAAAAACAATATAACAATATTCGAAACAATAGGACAAATCAATTATGCAACCCCTCGACTATCTTTGTGAAATAGTAACGGCTAGCATGTTCAAGCTTATTAGAACGCTCATAAGTAAACAAAGTGCGAGACTGTGAGCCAACTTTAAGTTGTGGAGTGTCATTATGTGATAAACTCGTGTCTTATGCATATACATGTTTGAGTATAAGTCTATAAGCATGTGTTGAGATGTGAAGGATATACCTAAAACATTGACAATGTGAAATTGCCGACACATGCTCTTCTTCCTTCTTGCTGATCAAATTTTTCTTCCAATCGAAGCACCTAAAAAAATACATCAAAAACATAAACAGTCATACAAAATTAAGATCCATTAATAACTAATATGCAATCTGATTTTGCTACGTACATAATCCATAAAACAATATACACTTTAGGCATGAAAATCATAAACAATCTGTCATAGAATCAAGATTTCTATTTTAGTGTACTCGTTATGAAAGCTGTAAGGGTTCATCTGTATACACAGGTTGTTGTGAAATCAAATCAGCAATTTGGTTTGTAAAATCCAAAAAACAATATACATTTAAGCTATAATACAAGTTGTTAATCAAGAAGTTGTTGTAATTTTCAGCACACTTTAAGTTATAATGTTTATTAAATTGTAAACAAGCTGTGAAAATAGAGAAATTAAGAAGCAAACCTCAGCTGTGGATGTCGAGCTATTAGAGAGCCTAAAATGTGATACAGCTTCGCCACTGGTGTGTCTACTTTCATCGCCTCTACAATGTTTTGTTAAAGGACCTGTCTAAGGAAAGTATGTTTGAATCAAGGATAATATCATCTTCTAAAGCGTTACCTAAACCTGCTAAGCCTGCTGAACCACCTCTAGCTGCATTGGAAAACTTGTTTGATCAACTATTACTCCTTTTCTCTAAAGTCCGCTTCATGTTTTTTTCGCTACAACATAAATGTAGCAAATAGTTAGAAATCCAAATAATAGTAACATGAAACTTAGAATAGCCATCTTCAAAAAAGGCTAGAAGGGTGCTTCAAATCAGTAGCATATAATCAAACACATAGCATAAATGATGCAAAATTTAACTTACACAATGCCTAAACAATTAAGTTGTTATCTTAACTTAATTAAACTGTTATGAAGAACTATAGCTATTTCCAACATCTTTCCTTCAACTCACACTTGCTAGAACGAACTATAGCTATTTAAAAATGCCTAAAACGTACAGTACATTTAAGTTGATTATCACCTAAACTGTTTGAAACACTACAAACAATAATAAGAATTAATAAGTAAAATTGTTATGCAATCTAGCCTATGACTCATATTGTTATTGTCTATAACTTAATATTTATCACAGTCTCTGTAACAAATACACTTGATAAAAAAGTAACCATAGATTAACATCTATTACAATATTATTATGATGTAATGAGATTCAATAACAAAAAAAAATGATGTTGCACGTTTATATACATGTGGGGTCACATAAACCCTAATTTACAAAATCGAAAATAACTTAGTTAACCTGTGAACACTTCAAATTAATGACCAAATTGGAAGAAATAATAAATTATAGTACCTTATTAGTGGATAAATGAAGTTGAGATTGGCAACAATGGACCGGTGGCGGTGACTAGAGAGAGTGTGAGATGAGATTAAAAAAATAAGTTTGGTGAAATTAAAGTAAGATGAAGGTGCAATTTCATTTTGGAGAAGTGAGATTTCAAATCTCATATTGTAGTCTTGTAGATAACCTAGATGGAGGGATAATTTCATTTGGGGGGAAATTTGGGCGGGACATGTCAAAATTATAGAGAGGGAAATTTTAGTTTTTGGAGGGGGGTGAAAAAATAATTTTAACTATAAAAAATATCGCACATATATTTTACACGAGAAATAAAAATATCTTTTTTTATATAAAAAAAATCACACATAAATTTTATACAACTAACTATTAAAAAATTATACAAAATTTTAGAGAGGGAAATTACCGTGTTTTAAAACTCGGGTTGACCCGACCGGTTGAATCATAAACTAGTCGGGTAACTCGAAGCCGGTTTTGGCCGAAGAACCTGGTTCAACCGCCAGTTGAACCATACCCCGTGGCCGTTACCCTTATTCTATAGTGTTTATCTCTACGTTTGGCACACCTCTATAAATATAGTACACGTACTATATTAGCACATATTAAGCATAAAAGATCTTGATTGATGACTAGTGTGTGTAGATCAAGGTGTAATTAGTGTGTGTGTGTTTAGAGAGAGAAATTGTTAACCTTTTCTCATTTGATATCGATACAAATGACTTGGTGTGTAGGAATTCCATCATTATGGTGGCCTAATGCCTTATTTATACTTAGAGATGTAACTAAGTATACTATAAATATAATAGTAGTCCCTACACTATTTTCTTCTATGCAAATTGATCCTAAATCTATGTATATTCTATTATTTCATCAACAATCTCTCCTTATGTAATGATAGGATATATTTGGATCTATTTCTTGGGTAGCTCGAAAACGCTAAGAATTCTTTGTGAAAGCTGAGGATGACCTTGTATCATATAAGCTTCCAAAATAAGCTTCGGGTGAAGAATATCCTTTGAAGTCCATGAAATTGAAATCAAAATCATTTCTTTTCTCTCTAAGAATCAAACATTCCCCCCTTTATAAACAAACATACTCCCAAAAAATAACCATAAGCTTCCTTAAACCAACAAACTTGATTGCGATCATTCTCGTGAAGGTTGAAAGGTAATTTTTGTTGTTATACGATTCGTTGAAGATGTTATGCTTGTGAAAGGTAGAGATGTTATTGTCGTTGAATGTTGTAGAAGATGAGTTGAAAATTATCAGAGTAAGAACCATCTTCCACGTTAACCATGAAGTTCATACATCACAAGATCATGCTTTGAAAATTCCTGATGAAATATTTGTAGGGAAACATGTACACTTTTATTAAATAAAATCAGATTACAATTAATAATAATTAACAGTAATTAAACAACAAAAAATAAAACAGACAGAATTGGGTAGAAGCAGAAGATAGACACTATAAACGATAAATAAGAAAACAGTAAAAGGTCGTGGAACGAGGCACGTGTTGGACACGCTTCCCTTAAAACAGATTCGCCGTCTATTTCCTAGGGTACAACGTTCAAAGCTGACAGCCGGACGTGACATACTTGCCTGAAATATCACGGAAAACAGAAGACTGATGGAAAACTTGTTAATGGAGCTTTTCTCTCTTGTGTGTTTTTTTTTGTTGTGTCTTAGAATGGTTGAGATTGCCATCTATTTATACACATTCATATGCATATGATGTAATAGTGCAATCAATGTCAATTAATGCCTTAATAATGATTCATTAATTTTCTGTTATAAACCTTTGAGTCAAATAATAACCGCCAATTAAATTGTCAATTAATGACCTATTAATTTACAGTTATAAACCTTTGAAACAAATAATAACAGCCAATTCAATTGTCAATTTCCAAACAAAACTCATAACTGATATTTAATCATTTTTCCTCCATTCCAAATACCTTCTTTGAGACTCAATATCTCATTCACACTAACTCTATTTTGGACATATACTGGCTCGACCTGGCCTTACATTTAATAATTATATTTACTAATAATTATTTATGTCCAAATTTAGTGAAAACACATTTTTCACTAAAAATTTTCCAACAATATTTTGAAAAGTATGATCAAATCAATATCTCAGTGATAATGATGCAGAAATATTACCATAAATCCAAAGAAGCATCGATCTCGTGAACTTAATGTTGTGTTAGCATGGGAAACACATAACCACTAGATCACATAGATTACTAGTTAACGCTTGTTTGAATAATTAATCAATCATTTTTAAATAGTGACCTACGTTCAGCGTTGGCATGACGTTAGCACCGGTAGGATTTCCATTCGATCATTATGAATACTATTTTATAGTATCACTCCAGAATGTTCCGGCAATGTCACAAAGACATATATCATTGATGTTTAATACAAACGTACTTTTGTGTCCTAAAGATATTTCATTAAATATCAAATTGGCTCTAGACTCTTGTGCACTTTTAGTAAACAAGGACTGGAGTAGAATGTCCTTTGTTAAATACCAACATTCTCAGAATGAGAAGTCGATAGATTATGCATTTAATCTCCATGAGAATGAAACAAATATTTTTTGAAAAGCACTTGAGTGGCTAGGAGGGGTTGTGCATTTGCATCACTGGGTCCATGATGTCTACTTTAATACCAGAAATCAAGAATGAAATCCAATAGCATATGAGTTGACCCGGTTTCTATCCTAGTTTAGGAGAAACACTCTTCATCTTTTCTTATAAGCCTCTCACTTTTCAAAACCAACCGTTTTCTTTGCTTAACATTCGATCCTTCTTCATCATATTCTTGTCACTTTGGACATCTTTATCATTTTTCATTCAAAGCTTTTATCTTTTAAGTCCATATGGTATTCGAAACATGTTGATTTGCACCTCAAACTCCGTCACCTAGACCTAACTTTCCTAAATTAGAAGGAAGACTCCGAGGTAGATCAATTCCGGTTCTGAAAGATCATATGAGTATTTTGGGAGTAACTAAATCACACCGTGCAACTCAATCAACATACGTCGAGATAATTCCTTTAGAAAGAATGTCCGTGAAAACCATGATGAAAATCTGAAATCGTATCATGAGATTTTGATAATATCAAGAAAATGTAAAACAATCACTCTGTCTGTTTTTGTATGCGGTGGCATTTCTTTTCTTGCATACTTTTCTCTTTTTCTTTTCATGTGTTGTTCTTGCTTTTAAAGCACATGACATATACTTTTATTTTTTCAAGTATACGATTTCTCAATTCTCTCTTTCTATTTTTCTTTCACAAATCTCTCTTTCTATTTTTTTATCATTCTTACTAACATCATATGAAGAGGAAATTTAATCATTGTAAAGACACTCCCCCTTAACATATGCCGAGAAACGTTTTTATCATGAAGCTAAAAACGCAAAAATACGGATATGTTAAGATGAAATGTAAACAATTTACCATTTCGTTAACTTTCTAAAAAACTTTTTCAACAAAACTTATGGACACTCTCCCTCAAAAAATATCGTGTCTTCGATAAAACCTTTATGAGGGAGTTTCTCTTTGCACTTCTGAGTCTTTACTTCTTTAGTCACTTTTCAAACAAAAATTACATTGATTTAAAGACCTTTTAAAATTGCTTTTATCTTTTGAAGTACCACATTTTTAAAATTCGAATAGATTATAACTCATCAACTTGAGATCATTGACTTTTAAAACAACTTGATTTTATCTTTTAAATACCACATAAAGATTTTGAAAAATATGTATCAATGACTCAAGTCAAAAAAGACTTCTCTTCTTTCTTAAAGATAAATGCACTGACGGGTACATTTTCTTTTTTTTAAAGCACGAGTTGTGTACTGACATGTACACAAGCCATCAAATGAAGCTCGGGGTTTAGTACTGAATTATAAGAAAGCCATTATAGAAACCATTTTTTTTGTATTTTCTATAAAATTTTGAATAAAAGAAAATCTTTTTGTCGTTTCTAAATTTTGTATAAAAGAAAATCTTTTTGTATTTTCTAAATTTTTTGTAAAAGAAAACCTTTTCTTTTAATTTTCTTAAACTGATTTTTTTTTGAAGATCCTATCAAATTAAATAACAACTTTTGGAACCGACTTAAGCACGTCGCTAATAGGTTTACCATATTTGGAGAACCAAATGTAAGTTGCGTCGATTTGAGGCATGGAAGTTGAATTCCAAGGAGAATTAAAACACAGTGTTTCATTTGAAAATAGCTTTCTTGGAACCAATGGAGACTTAAAACTTTTTTCATTTGTCCATTTTGACTTATAAAATCTCGATGTTTCATTATGAGTTTTAAAACTTCTCTAAGGTGTCAAAACCGTTTTGAAACCCGGTGTTTCACTCGGGGTTTTAACCCTTTAGTAAGACGAAGATTTCCATTTATTGTTGAAACTCGGTGTTTCATTTTGAAAATTCTTTTCGAAATGAATGAAAACCTTACATCTTTTACCTTTTTCAAAACTGAATCATCGCGTTTACGCATTGAAAACATTTCACTTCTTGAATATTTGAATGATTTAGAAATGTTTCCCCCCTTTCTTTTTGAAATTTGTTTTGAACATTCGTTTTTCTCATGATTTTGAGAAGCAAATGTTTCAAAAGAATGTTGTTTCTTCAAATACATCCTATTTTTTTGCAAAGAATAAGTAGTAAATTGAGAAACCTTTCTTGAAATTAGTTTTGAAGATTTACCCATGTAAATCTTTTCCGAAACATTCACTTTTAGAATTGATGTTGTGAAAACTTGAGAAACAACCTTTTTCTGTTTTATTGAATCAAACAATCTCTTGTAATACATTTTCAAATCATTGTTCTCTTTTTCAAGTTTTTCACAAAAAATTTCATGTTTTTCTTTCAACACATTATATGATGTTCTCAATCATTGTTTTCTTTTTGCAACGAAGTGTAATTTTGAGATGCCAACTGCGATTTTAATAAAGCATTTTCTTTTTCAAGATTTGCAAAATACGTCTCAAATTTATCAGTTCTTTTTGAAAGCTTTGTTTTGACATCATCAAAATCTTTGATTCGTTGTGTTATATCCTTTTCCAATTTTGAAATCTTAGTCTCAAACGCCTTTTTCTCTTCATCAAAGCATTTCACTTTATTCTCCATTTCCTTTACAAGTTCCAAATTCTTAGTCTCAAACGTTGAACTTGTAATGGAAATCTTTAAAACGTTTGATTCATATTCTTTCTCGATCATTTCAATCATTTTCTCAAGAGAAGTATCATGTTCTGAAAACTTAAAATTTGTTTCAAGTCTATGTCTCAAAACATCATTGGAAGCCAACAAATCATTATACTCTTTTTGCACCGAAGAAGACACTTTTTCAAAAAATTATGTTTTAGCCAAAACATTCGTTTGTCTTCTTCAAAGAGAATGATTTGTTGTTTCATCTGTTGATATGAAATCTTAAGTTTCTTAAAAAGTTCTGAAACTTGAGATTTCATTTGTTCAATCTTTTCTAACAACTCAGATTCTTTGACACCGTACACCTTTTCAAGACTAATCAACTCAGTTTTTTTTGATTTTAGAACTTTATTTTCAGTTTGCAAACTTTTTATTTCAACTTTTAAGCTCTCGGTTTCTTTTAAAACACAATATTTTTCATCTGAAAAACGTACAACCAATTCAGCAGTTTCTTTTACTTGTGTTTGCAAACTCAAAATATCATCCTTTTCTGAGTTATCGTGTGTGTCATAAAATATTTCTGAAACAAACTCAGATTGTACCTCATAAAATGGCTCAGATTGTTGTTCCAACAATAACATTTTCTTACACCGAGCAGAAATCAATTTATCTCTTTCTCTCAAAGTTGCTTCTACAAGTGCACGCGCCTTATATAGCTCTTCAATTGATCAATTCAAACTTTCATTTACACTCTTATGTTCCTCAACTTGCACTTGAAGATTTTGACACATTGTACAATCAACGAATTTTGACTTTAAATGTTCATTTTCACTCTGAAGTTCCTTAACTTGCGCTCGAAGATTTTGAACCGTTGTAAAATCAACAATCTTTGACTTCAGATGTTCATTTTCACTCTGAAAGTTCCTTAACTTGCGCTCGAAGATTTTGAACCGTTGTAAAATCAACAATATTTGACTTCAAATGTTTATTTTCGGAATCTTTTTTACGTAGACACTCTTTTAGCTCTCAAATTGTCGTTTGTTTAATCTTAATAGTGTTTTTCTCCTCAGCTAATTTATCACTTATCGTGTCAATTAAATCCTCTTTTTCTTTAATCTTTTTATTATATTGTCTGCTATTATCATAAAACGACAAAAAAGTGGTCATATATTTTTCGTTTTCTTTCTCAAGTTTTTCACACTTTTCTTTATATGATTTGAGACTCAACTTATCCCAACTATTCATGTACATGATGAACGAATCCGATACACTTGATTAATCAAATCTAACTCACTAAACTCGTTTCTGAATTTCCAGACAAATTCCAATGAAAAATTATAATCAATCTCAGATTATCGACCTGCAATAAAAAAAATGCTATTAAAAAAATTACTCACTGATCACTAATATTCGATAGTTAAAAGGAATGAAAAACCAAACAAGTAAAACTTGATATATCCTAGTCCAATAAAAAATTGATTCGGCCCAAATGTGTATATGAAGTTTACGGTATACAACAAGAAAAACAAGTCCAACTTAACAAATATGACTAACCCTAAAATATACTGAGTATATAATACTCACTTTACTTGCACAAACTAACCCTAGTTCCTTATCTCATCATGTACACGCCTCACTCTTCCTATACTCTATCTCACAGCCAAAAAAAAAAAAAGATCTCACAAAGAACACAACTACCAAACTCTTTTATTTGCTCTTGTTAACCGAATCAATAAAACACAAAGATAAACTCTCTTTTTTTTTATCATTTTCTCAACCAAAATCCACAACAAATCTTCGTTATCCTAAATGAAACGTGTCCAATTCATCCCCTTCTGTGTTTTTGCTTTTTTTACAAAACAAATTAGATTAACACATTTATGAGGTATGTTTTCTTATCTTAAAAATTCTTGTGACAACTGTGGCTTCAGATTCTCGTAAGAGCTCAGGTAGGTAATTCTTTTTTTGTGTTTTTTTGTTTTTGTTCTTGTTAAACCGAAAGAAAAGAAAAGGATCAAACTTTTTTTGTTTTGTTCTTTCTTTTGTCTTTCGAAAATTAAACAAAGAGGCTTTGCTTCAGCACAATCAGTTACACATTTTGTTACAAATCAGTTAAACTTACAAATCAGTTAAACATTCAGATCTCAAAATAAGCAATTTTCTTAAGCAAAAAATAAGCAGATTTAACTGATAAGCACACGAAATAAGCAGATAAACCAACTGATAAGCTTTCTGATAAGCTTTTTGAATCTGAAAAAGCAATTTGGAATAAGCAGAAATTAAGCTAAAACTCGATTGAATAAGCACAAATAAGCAGAATAAGCATGAATCAGCATAGACAAGCACACTAAATAAGCACATATAAGCTGACAGAATTATCACGAATTAAACTTGAATAACGACTGAATAAGCTCAAAACTCGACTGAATAAGCTAAATAAGCAATCTGAATAAGCAGTAGATAAGCAGTTTCAATCAGATAAGCATAGATTCTCAAACATAAAAACACAAAAATAAATAAGCTGATAGACACATAATAAGCACAAAAATAAGCAATCTCAATCAGCTAATCCAATAAGCCTAAATAAGCAGAAAAACTCGATCTCTAAGACACGAACAACACGAAAATAACACTAATCCACAATCACTCGCTTTTGATACCACATATTAAGCATAAAAGATCTTGATTGATGACTAGTGTGTGTAGATCAAGATGTAATTAGTGTGTGTGTTTAGAGAGAGAATTTGTTAACCTTTTCTCATTTGATATTAATACAAATGACTTGGTATGTAGGAATTCCATCATTATGACGGCGTAATGCCTTATTTATACTTAAAGATGTAACTAAGTATACTACAAATACCTAGTCATATTTTTCTATGCACATTGATTCTAAATCTATGTATATTCTATTATTACATCAAAATGTGGAATTTATCTTTAATTCGAACACATATTAGCAGGGTTTCCATGTGTTATATTAGCAAATTTATGAAAGTTCACTTACTATGTAGGTAGTTTTTTTTAGTACACCTAGCATATGGGTAAATTTGAGAGAGTGGGTGGCTATTTAATGGCTTAAACACTTTTAAATTTGGTCTTTTGGTGTATCGTGTGACCAATTTTTAAGGTAACCATGGTTTTTGAACTTTTGGCCGACTAATTCACGGGGGTTTGAACTCAGTGCCACACAGACTCAAATCAGGTAAAACTCTCCCTTTTCAGGAGGTTGGCGTGGCCACTTCATGGTTGTTTGCACCTAGTTGAAATTGAACTTGACACCTCACACATCTTAGAGTTATAGTCCCTAGCCTATTTGCCACTATATGCACTATTTGACTATTTTACCCTTCAATTTACACTCTTATTTAAGCGGAGAGGGGTTTAAGGTTAAATGGGAGTTCAACCTAATACATCGCCTACAGATACATCAAGATAAATTCAAAGTATAAAGTATGCTACATCGATCTAAAAATAGATAACTACACAAAACTATAAAAAGGTGGCAAGTAAGCTACATTTTCGTGCAATTACCCTCTAATAATTTACAGATGTGCATATTTTGACAAATTTGCAAAGAAAATGATACTCTCCGATCTAGTGTGTTAGGATCTCGATCTTGCATAGACGAAAATGATCATAGTTGGGATCTCGATCTTAGCATTGACTGCAACTAATAATAATGTTTCAGCTTATTTCTTGAAGTTTAAAGTATAATCAAATTTTGTCTTCAATGTTATTGTTTAAGTGGTTTAATTTAATATTTTAAATATAGATGTTTATATATGTTATAATTAATCTCGTGCAGTGAATAGCACGCGTTAACTCGTACATTTACGGAATTTTTAATATGCAAAAAATGCTAGGCGCTAGTCTCGCGGTCGACCACCTTTGAGGCGGAATTCGATTAGGCGCCGTCTAGGCGGATTGGGTTTTTATATATTTTTATTATTATTTTTAATATATTTAATATTTTTTTATATAAATTTTGCATATTTATATATTTTTTAATTAAATTTATTAGTATTTTTATTATTTTTAGTTACATATATCTTATACATATGTTGCAAAATTTATATTATGTGTAGCTTTTGGTTAAGTTTTGGTCTAGTAGTCCAATAATATATCTGTTAGGCCCATTCTATTAGTCTTATTGGGCTAAAAATATCTATTAGGTTATCTACTATATTAACCCTAGATATGAAGTTAAAAAGTGCTCTCATCTTTTCCATAACACACATCTTTTCCACCTACTCTCTTCACCAACCATTTCACCTTCTTCTCTCTTTTTCACAATTCCATCATCAAAAATAACCTCCCTTTTGAACGAAAACCCTAGATCTGAAGTTAAAAAGGTTGACCGTTTGATACTAGCGTTGACCGCCCAACCACCAAGGCCGATTTGACCCGCCTAGGCGGTTAGTTGACCTCCTTTTGACAAAAACGCCTAATTTGGCCGATTTGCCTAAAATCGGGCGGTGGGTGACCGACTAGCGCCTAGGCGGCCGCGGAGACCGCTTTTTACAACATTGCTTAAAAGAGAACACCTAATTCTAATTCTGCCTCGAAAGAGAGTTGATAACAGGACCCAAGAAAGGTACTTTAATGGCTGCAGCAGGATACAGGTATACATTTCCTTTCCACATCCAGTAGTAGTGTATGCTGCATATGTCTCTCATAACTAACAACTATACATGTTCTAGTAATAGAACATGGGTTGTCTTCCCTAAATGCTACGGTTAAGCTCACTATACTTAAAATAAGTCTTAAACTAAGTCGCTATTTCCATAACTGCAAATTTCAACACATTTAGTTAACAAAAGCAAACACCTTATAATTTCTTCAGTTAAGTCCTTCACTTTATTAATAGTAAGCTTAACCATAGCCCAAACTAGCCAAACACATACCAACCCTAACCTAAATTGCTATGGTTAATCTTACTTTATTTTGAATAAATTTATCAGTCGGGCAAATTCATGCTAGTAACAGTTCCACATTTTGAAATTACATCTTTATCATATGCTAAAATCTTCACTAGTTTCAATGTTATTATACCACATTCTTATGTAAACACATTCGCTTAGTAATTACACGAAAAATCACACCTCCATACCAATTCCCTCACCAAATTCACAAAAAACAACACCTGAACATAAAATTTACGTCCACAGAAGCAATGATACCGATTAAAATTAAAATTACCTTACACGATCATATTCCAACAATACTAGATGGCGAATCTTCAACCACAACTAACAATTATACAAATATCAACAAATACATTTAATATCACAAAACAACTTAGGGAAAAACTATTAACATCTAATACTGATCTTGATTGTCACTACAACTAGAAACAAAAAAGCACAACTCCTCATCACAAATATTGATTGGCAAAAAACAAGACCTGAATGTGTTATTACGTTGGCGATAACAGCTAACAATTCCTTAACACTATTTGAGTCACATTACTAAACAATGAAATAAATTACTTAATTTTAAAAGCATGTGATTATTCAATCACAACTAACAATTAAAAACACACTTATCAAATCATCAACAAATACATTTAATTTTCATACCTGGAATTTTTAATCGATGAAACCGCTCACTCGACAAAAGAATTTGTATTTAACAAATGATCTTTAAAACCATATATAATAAGTCCCTTAGCCATAAGCCTTGTCGCTCGATATTTGAGGCGGTAGCTATCTTGTTATTTGTTATCAATTGCTTGTCCATGTTTTATATAAAAGACAATGGTCAAAGAAAGACAAATATTGGGTAAAAAAGACAAATAAACAATACCATGACAAAAGATGTAACCTTAAAATTCAAATAAGCTTAAGCTCATTGGCACACAACACCAAAACCAACTAAACATTCCACGTTCCACTGTGTGTCTGCCCATTTTTATTTGTAATTGAACCAAATTAGATTTTTTTATAAGCTTGAACACCTTCCTATCAAACAAAATAAAAGACGTGCTCTTCTAAGAATGTTTGCACTCAGTACATTAAAAAGTAACACGACAAATAAGAAACAAATCAGTATAAACATACTTGACTTTGGCACTCAAACTCCTTCGTATCACGAGATTTCCTCTTAGAATTCTTGAAAAAGTCATTAGAAGTTCTCTCAGACTATTGCCTCGTGAAGCATTGATGCTTTATCCAACCTGTCATTAAAAAAATGTCAGTTTGGAAACGTAGACAATTATGTACAAAAGATTCCACAAATCTTCAAACTGAAAGGGACTTGTAAAAGGAGATTACATCATTACATTGTGTACCTTGTTGCAATTTGGAATGAGTTCTTTTAGTCCACGCATCTTTTTGTTTATCCTATCCCTTCGCATCTGTTCCAACATTAAAAAACCAACAATTAGTAATTTAGTATGCATTTAGAGTTAAATTAATACAAATAACTAATCCAACATGCTTCATGAATCTTGTAATTGTTGGGCTCGAGTAGAGGTGGTAACTTAATCCCATTTACTTATGAAGATAAGGGTTGTTTTTCTTGATGTGAAATGGGTCAAATGGGTAAAAAACAGATTGATGTTATCCAAAGTCTATTATTTAATGTAATACAACCTCCTAAACTACTATTATTATAGTATCTTTATGATACTTATAGTTAACACGTTAATTATAAAACAAATTAACCAAATGCTAAACGACATATGTGCGTCTTCTCGATCAGCCCATATTGACCCATGCTAGAAATAACCCATTTTAATCGGAATCCCTATTGATCTATTACGAACGTGGCGTGTTTCCACCTCTAGGTTCAATCAGTGGCGGTCCTACATAGGGGGCAGTGTGGGCAGCTGCCCCCACAAACTTTTTTTCCGAGTAGTGTAATTTTGTGAAGATGACATTAATATTTGTATCTAAGTACGTAATAAAGATAAAAGAGTTCGTAGTTGTAAAAGAAAATGTCTGTTTTTCTAGTGGTTATGCGGCCTTTTACGTTTCTGATTGACCTCTGTTCGATTCTTGCGTGCTGCACTTTTTCTCTTACTAAGTTCTTTTGTTTTTTGCTCATTCTTTGGTTCTACTTAATGGTGATTTTTTTAGTTTATTTTACTGCATGATAACTACATATTCAAAGTGTTTTAGTGAACTTGTACTAAAGAAACATGGAAACATCGAAAAGGTCTTTTAAATTTATGAGTGACATTGCTATACTTGATTGCTTATGAATTTTTGAGATCGTATATGGTATTTGCATGGAAATGGATATCACACTAAGATCGAATTTAGTGCAAACTAAAATCCTCTTGGTTCAAATTTACGGTTTAACCTGAACAAAAATATTTTCAGTCAAGAACCCGACCTTATGTATATGCACTCTTTATTCTTGCCCCCGCTTATAAAATTTTCTGATACCGCCCCTGGGTTCAATGTGTCTAATACCATCGAGAACATCTCAAATGCAAATAATCTTTATTATAAATAGATAGTTTGCTCACCGGTTCAGACAAATTCTGAACTTCAGCAGCCCGACTTCTATTGGAACATGTACCTCCACGAGATCCGCTTTCTGTTTAAGTGCCCAACGACTCTTTATCAACATCCTAATCAAAACATTAATTTTCAAAGACCGAACCAGGTTCCCTTTTAAAAACACCAGATTTAAAGATTGGAATTGTATTTCTATTTTCTATTTTAAAACTTTATAGCATTAAATTATCCTTGTCAAATACTTATGTCTACGACGGGTGTCGTGTCAACAAACCTTGAAATCTCCACGTAAGTCACCCAATATACCTTAAAAGGGACATGCTACATCATCAAATATAATGATTCTAAAGTTTCATAAAAAAGTTTTTTGTAAAAAATTTATCAGAATATTATACATCAACAACATATAAAGTTTCATACATACTTACAAATAAGCCGATAACACTTTAACGACATGATCATATAATGTGAGTTGCATCTTATTATATTACCAGTAACCTAATAACATTTATACCAACCAATGGTTCAGTTTAGCTCTTATCACTATTAAAAGTGAAATCTCAATAAAAAGTGCTTTTATCAATAATAATTTCAATTAGGCATTCTATCAAAACACCTTATGCACATACACAGGAACTTAGAACAATGTTAGTTTGTCATGACAAAAAAGGCCACTGATGCTAAACGAAAAAGATGCATCTGTTTTAGACAAAAACACCACCAAATAAAATCCTATAGCATGTAGCTAGGTGCACAGACTTGGCTGTCAAAAATAGCAGCCTACATTGGCCATGTTTACACCTCGTAGCTGTTGACTTTATACAATACATGACATCACTACATCTTACGAAACTTTTTTAGCCTCAAATTCCTATTAACAAACCTTCTAAACAACGCTCTTCGTCATATGTGGTTGCCCACAAATACTAATAGTAAAGGTTCATCTACACATTATCAAGTATGTTGCAACTCGGCATTTCATCAACACCTTTCATGCATCATACTTCTAAAATGAATTTACAATAAAACCCCATGCTACTCGCTATCTAATGCACAATATTGATTGATCATTAACCGTTAAACGAAAAATGAGGATAACTATTAACGAAAAGATTAAATTGACTAATAAGTAATCAAAAATGTGTTTTATCAGCAAAACGGAAAAAAAGTTTGTCCACGTCATTCTTGAATACTTGCTTAGTTTCGAAATAGCGGTCATCTAACTCGTAATCATCCACGAATTTGTTACCGATCTCGAAATCTAAAATAAAATGAGCTATACTGAATAAATCCCGAGTATGCCATCCCTCTTTTTTTTCGTTTCAACCGTCATTTTGTGTTCCATTGTTTCGTCGCATGTGCAATATAAAATAATAGACGGGTTATATTAAGTATCAACATAACGTTTGGTTGAAAAAGGTAAATGTTTGAGATATATTATTACCTGACTCGTGGCATCGCAGCTGATTCCACCCAAGCATGATACTACACCCGTTCAGTACTTTTTTACTAGCACATTTGGTGGGCATAGCTGTCGTGTATCTGTCCATTGTCGTGGAGATGCACGACCCCTAGAACTACGTCATTCACTAAGCTTTAAACATATGATAATCTGCTTGTTGATTCTCGGCAAACTCTACGAAGTTGCACGTGCATGGTTCCATGGCAATGTTACTGTAGTTCCCGTCGAATTTTGTTCATAGATTGTCACAATATTATTATGGTCACTACACGAATATAGTTTCGTGGCTGCATAAAGAAATCGGAACGATACTTTTTATCAAGAACGTAAACACGTTTCACGACACATGCACGTCTATCTCGTGTTGCGTGTGATACTACGGTATGTCCCTTTTGAGAAATTATGCGATGTTTATCAATGGATATCGAACTTCTAGTATCTGACCTAAAAAGCTGGTTTAGTTGGTATTTATAGCAAAGTTCTATGAGCTGGGTTGGGTGCGTACTCGATAATGATGTCATTATCACTGAATGTGAAGGTTGCTAAGCGCAACAACCATTTGTAAACATAGGTAAATGTGTCGTTGACGATGAAAGATAATAGAGATTTATTATTGATTGTGTTTTTGTGTGTTTACATAAGATAATTACATGTGTATTTATAATAAACATGTAGCTTATTTACTAAGCAATCACAACCCTAACCCTAATGGACTCAAGTCCACAATTGAGTTTGGTCCACTAAACTAGTCATTCAATACTCCCCCGCAATTTGAACGGGAGATTTTTAAACGGACAAATTGAAACATATGTTGAAAGCCGCTTCTTCTTTTTCTTCTTCATCTTCTATGTTATTTGTTTGAGCGGAAGCATAATTGTATTTGGCAGCATAGTTGTTTGTTGCTTGCGGCTTCCTCCTTTGCGTGACGGTTTTTTTTTTAACGTCATGGCTTGCTTTGCCTTTCGGTAGGAGCGACAAATTTTGACCAACTATTTTGAAAAACGACAATGATCTCTGTGCTAAAACAAAGAGTAATGATGATGAAACAAATTTGATGGCTATATCAACATAATATTTTTGCTATGACGGCTAGGGTTTTGGATGCTAGTGTTTATTGGATAAAAAAACTAATTAAACAAAACAATAAAGCGAAAATAAGGGGATCCCTCCGGATCACCGGCAAGTACCGATGACCGGAGGATAGGAAATTTTTGATGGTGGGTTTACCCGAGCTCTGATACCATGAAAGACAATAGAGATTTATTATTGATTGTGTTTGTGTGTGTTTACATAAGATAATTACATGTGTATTTATAATAAACATGTAGCTTATTTACTAAGCAATCACAACCCTAACCCTAATGGACTCAAGTCCACAATTGAGTTTGGTCCACTAAACTAGTCATTCAATAGACGACACATTTACATATGTTTACAAATGGTTGTTGCGCTTAGCAACCTTCACATTCAGTGATAATGACATCATTATCGAGTACGCACCCAACCCATCTAGATTCATAGAACTTTAACTTTGCTATAAGTACCAACTAAACCAACTTTTTAGGTCAGATACTAAAAGTTCGATATCCATTGATGAACGTCGCATAATTTCTCAAAAGGGACATACAGTAGTATCACACGCAACACAAGATAGACGTGCATGTGTCGTGAAATGTGTTTACGTTCTTGATAAAAAGTATCATTCTGATTTCTTTTATGCAGCCACGAAACTATAGTCTTGTAGTGACCATAATAATATTGTGTCAATCTACGAAACAAAATTCAACAGGAACTACTGTAACATTGCCATGGAACCATGCACGTACAACTTTGTAGAGTTTACCGAGAATCCACAAGCACATTATCATCTGTTGAAAAGCTTAGTGAATGGCGTAGTTCTAGGGGTCGTGCATCTTCACGACAATGGAGTGATACACGGCAGCATACGCCCATCAAATGTGCTAGTAAAAGAGTACCGAGTGGGTGTAGCAGCACGCTCGGGTGGACTGAGCCGAAGCCGATGCCTCGAGTCAGGTAATAATATATCTCAAACATTTACCTTTTTCAACCAAAAGTTATGTTGATACTTAATATAACCGGTCTATTAATTTATATTGCACATGCGACGAAACAATGGAACACAAAATCAAGGTTGAAACAAAAAAAGAGGGATGGTATACTCGGGATTTATTCAGTATAGCTCGTTTTATTTTAGATTTCTAGATCGGTAACAAATTCGTGAATGATTACGAGTTAGATGACCGCTATTTCCAAACTAAGCAAATATTCAAGAATGACGTGAATAAAAATGTTATACATTACAACTATATGAACACCATGTACAGCTTTTAACCTATTAGTTTTTTGAAACAAAACCAACATAAAAAACAATATAACAATATTCGAAACAATAGGTCAAATCAATTATGCAACCCCTCAACTATCTTTGTGAAATAGTAACGCTAGCATGTTCAAGCTTATTAGAAAGCTCATAAGGTAAACAAAGTGCGAGACTGTGAGCCAACTTTAAGTTGTGGAGTGTCATTATGTGATAAACTCGTGTCTTATGCATACACATGTTTTAGTATAAGTCTATAAGCATGTGTTGAGATGTGAAGGATATACCTAAAACATTGACAATGAGAAACTGCCGACACATGCTCTTCTTCCTTCTTGCTGATATAATTTTTCTTCCAACCAAAGCACCTAAAAAATACATCAAAAACATAAACAATCATACAAAAAATATGATCCATTAATAACTAATATGCAATCTGATGTTGCTACGTACATAATCCATAAAACAATATACACTTTAGGCATGAAAATCATAAACAAGCTGTTATAGAATCAAGATTTCTATTTTAGTGTACTTGTTACGAAAGCTGTAAGGGTTCATTTGTATACACATGTTGTTGTGAAATCTAATCAGCAATTTAGTTTGTAAACTCCATAAAACAATATACATTTAAGCTATAATACAAGCTGTTAATCAAGAAGCTGTTGTAATTTTCAGCACACTTTAAGTCAAGGTTTTCAAGATCGGGATCCTACCCAGGATCGTTTTCGTCTTTGCAAAATCGAGATTGTAAAGTTGGATCGGGATCGTAAGATCTTACTATAATGTCATTGTGTGAATAGTCTTTGTAATTTTATACAAATGTACAAATTATTATATATCATAAACACAAAATTATATAAATTTGTCATAAAAATATTGTCCTAAATTATGATTTTAAAATGTTTTAGAAGATTAACATGTTGTTTTTTAAATTCTACGAAACACAACCCGTAAATTTGTAGTTTTTTAATTTGTGGTTCGAGAAAAGTAAGATTGGATATCGTAGTAGATCTTATGATCCTATGGTCAAGATCGAGATCCTATAAGATCTTAAGCACACAAAGATCCTATGTAGGATCTGGATCGTTTTTGCTTTGCAGTATCCTAAAATCGTAAGATCAGGATCGGGATCTTAACGATCATGCTTTAAGTTATAATGTTTATTAAATTGTAAACAAGTTGTAAAAATAGAGAAATTAAGAAGCAAACCTCAGCTGTAGATGTCGATCTATTAGAGAGCCTAAAATGTGATACATCTTCGCCACTGGTGTGTCTACTTTCATTGCCTCTACAATGTTCTGTTAAAGGACCTGTCTAAGGAAAGTATATTTGAATCAAGGATCATATCATCTTCTAAAGCATAACCTAAACTTGCTAAGCCTGCTGAACCAATGCTATCTCTAGCTGCATTGAAAAACTTGTTTGATCAACTATTACTCCTTTTCTCTAAAGTCCGCTTCATATTTTTTTTCGCTACAACATAAATGTAGCAAATAGTTAGAAATCCAAATAATAGTAACATGAAACTTAGAATAGCCACCATCAAAAAAAGGCTAGAAGGGTGCTTCAAATCAGTAGCATATAAACAAACACATAGCATAAATGATGCAAAATTTAACTTACACAATGCCTAAATAATTAAGTTGCTATCTTAACTTAATTAAACTATTATGAAGAACTATACCTATTTCCAACATCTTTCCTTCAACTCACACTTGCTAAAACGAACTATAGCTATTTAAAAATGCCTAAAACGTACAATTAACTTGATCTCCAAACTAAACTGGTATGAAACACTCAAACAATATAAGAATAATAAGTAAATTGTTATGCAATCTAGCCTATGACTCATATTGTTATTGTCTATAAGTTAATATTTATCACAATCTCTGTAACAATACACTTGATAAAAAAAAGTAACCATAGATTAACATCTATTACAATATTATTAAGATGTAATGAGATTCAATAACAAAAAAAATGATGTTGCACGTTTATATATATGTGGGGTCACATAAACCCTAATTTAAAAAATAAAAAATAACTTAGTTGACCCATGAACACTTCAAATTAATAACCAAATTAGAAGAAATAATAAATTATAATACCTTATTAGTGGATAAATGAAGTTGAGATTGGCAGCAATGGACCGGTGGCGGTGACCAGAGAGAGTGTGAGATGAGATTAAGAAAATAAGTTTGGGGAAATTAAAGTAAGATGAAGGTGCAATTTCATTTTGGAGAAGTGGGATTTCAGATCTCATATTGTAGAGGGAAATTTCGTTTTGGGGGAAATTTGGGCGGGACTTGTCAAAATTATGGAAGGGAAATTTTAGTTTTTGGAGGGGGTGAGAAAATAATTTTAACTATAAAACATATCGCACATATATTTTACACGAGAAATATAAATATCTTTTTTTATATAAAAAATCACACATAAATTTTATACGACTAACTATTAAAAAATCAAAAAAAAATTTAACAGTGTTTTAAAACTCGGATTGACACGGCGAGTTGAATCATGAACGAGTCGGGTAACTCGAAGCCGGTTTTGGCCGAAGAAGGTTGAACCATTACCCGATGGCGGTTAACCTTATTCTATAGTGTTTATCTCTACCTTTGGCACACCTCTATAAATATAGTACACATACCATATTAACAGGGATTCCATGTGTTATATTAGCAAATTTATGAAAGTTCACTTACTATATAGGTAGTTTTTTAGTACACCTACCATATGGGTAAATTTAAGAAAGTAGGTGGCTATTTAATGGTTTAAACACTTTTGAATTTGGTCTTTTGGTGAATCGTGTGACCAATTTTTGAGGTAACCATGGTTTTTGACATTTGGCCGACTAAATCACGGGTGTTTGAACTCAGTGCCACACAGACTCAAATCAGGTAAAACTCTCCCTTTTTTGGAGGTTGGCGTGGCCACTTTAGCGTTGTTTGCACCTAGTTGAAATTGAACTTGACACATCACACATCATAGAGTTATAGTCCCTAGCCCATTTGCCACTATATGTTCTATTTGACCATTTTACCCTTTAATTTACAGACTCTTATTTAACCGAGGGAGGGGTAAATGAGTCAAATAATACACTCGTCACACGATACATCTAAAAGATGAAATTCAAAAGTATGCTACATCGATCTAAAAATAGATAACTACACAAAACTATAAAAAGGTGGCAAGTAAGCTACATTTTCGTGCAATTACCCTATAATAATTTGTAGATTTGCATATTTTGACAAACTTTGCAAGAAAATGATACTAAAGTGTCATCTTAAGATTCCAATCCAGTGTTTTACGATCTCGATCTTGCAAAGACGAAAATGATCATAGTTGGGATCTCAATCTTAGCATTGACTGCAACTAATAATAATCTTTCAGCTATATTTCTTCAAATTTAAAGTATGATCAAATTTTGTCTTTAATGTTATTGTTTGAGTAGTTTAATTTAATATTTTAAATATAGATGTTTATATATAATATAATTAATCTCGTGCAGTGAATAACACGTGTTAACTCGTACATTTACGGAATTTTTAATATACAATCGATTTAATAATAACAATGATAATAATAACTTGTACATTTCCTTACTAAAGCGGATCCAAAGATTTTATGTGACTCAAGACATTAGGGCATGCACTACTGTTAACATTTTTAATAGGATTGGCTTTGCTATTGCTAGAGGAGTGGAGGCCCAGATAGTATCTCGGCTTCCTATTAATTTCTTGTAAATATCATGAATTCTAATAAAAAGTTATGTTATACTAATAATAATAATGTGATATATTTAATATGAATAGTAATAATAATAATAATAAATCATAATTATAAGCAATGATAAATCTCTGGGTCTTGATGGATACACAACTGCTTTCTTTAAAGAGGCTTAGGATATTGTGGCAATAGATGTTACTAATGCTGTGCGGGAATTCTTCATTAATGGTAAACTTCTCAAGGAGGTTACCCATACCATTATTGCTCTTATTCCCAAGGTTGCATCTCCTTATCGGATCAATGACTATAGACTGATTTCTTGCTGCAATGTGATGTTTAAGTGTATTAGTAAGATCATCTCGAATCGTATTAAGGAGAGTTTGACATATTTGGTTAGTCCTAATCAATCTGCTTTTTGCAAGGTAGAAGAATTTCTGACAGTATTTTACTTACTCAATAGATTATGCATAACTATCATCTTGATCGTGGTCCCCCTAGATGTGCGTTTAAAGTTGATATTTAAAAAGTGTATAATACGGTTGATTTGGGTTTTTTTGAAGGATAGTCTTATGGGATTTGGTTTCCACCATCGTATGATTCATTGGATTATGGAGTGTGTATCTTTTACTTCTTTCTCCTTGAGTATTAATGGGACGCTTCATGGTTATTTTATGGGTCAACGTGGGCTTCGTCAAGGTGACCCTATGTCCCCCTATCTTTTCACTCTTATTATGTAGGTTCTTACGCTTATGCTTCATCGTCAGGTTCGTAAGTTTGATTCTTTTACATACCACTATTTCTGTGATAAATTGGATATTATAATCTCTATTTTGTGGATGATCTCTTTCTTTTTGCCCATGGGGATGCTATCTCTGCTCATGTTATTATGGAGGCTTTGGATGAGTTTAAATTTGATCGGGGTCATTCCCTCCTACTTTTTCCTAAGAGCAACTGCTTATTTTTTACAATGTCCTTAATCATACGAAGTTGTCCATTCTCCAAATTCTCCCCTTTAAAGAAGGCCGTCTCCCGATTAAATATTTGGGTGTTCCGCTAATCTCTTCTGGACTTGTCTATAGGGATTGTAGGGAGCTTACTGAGAAAGTTCATAATCGTCTTAAGGACTGGAAGAATAAGTCTTTATCTGCTGCTGGTAGGCTTCAGCTGGTTCAATCGGTCATAGGGTAATGCATGTGTATTGGGCTTCCATCTTTATTCTTCCTTCTCGTATTCTTCTTGATATTTAGCAATTAATGAGGGGCTTTCTGTGGAGCCAAGGTGATATGCATAAGAGTAAAGCTAAAGTTGCTTGGGAGGTTGTATCTCTTCCTTAAAAACAAGGCGGTCTTTGGTTAAGGAAGATGGATATGTTCAACAAGGCGCTTATGATCTATCATATTTACGGGCTTCTTTCTCTAAAGGAATCTTTGTGGGTGAAATGGATTCATGTTTACAAGCTAAGGGGATGAAATTTTTAGGATGTCCCTATTCGGGGAAACATGACGTGGGGATGGAGAAAGATTCTCCAACTTTGTCATATTATTCAGAAAATTTGTTTGGTATCGAATTGGAAACGGTACGCAAGTTTCTGTATGGTTTGACTGATGGTTTCCTACTTGTCCTATTTCGGATATTGTTTCCACCCGAGATATTCACAGGGCGGGCTTTGATATTTCTTGAGTGGTTAAAGATGTGGTTGATAATAGATATTGGCAGTGGCCTCTTGAATGGTTCTTGAAATATCCTGTCTTATCTACGATCGTTGTTCTGACTATTGATCCTAATTTCTTGGATGTTTTGGAATGGAGGAATCATTTAGGTATGGCTTTGTCTTTTTCTATCTCTATGGTCTGGGATTGTATTCGTCCTAAAGGTGATGAAATTAACTCGATGTTGTATGGTTCTCCAATTGCATTCCTCATCATGCATTTCATCTATGGATGGTTATCAAATGGAAGTTGAAGACTCAAGACAACCTGAGACAATAGGATGTTAGTAGCAATACTGACTTAAACATGTTTCAATGCCTGTTGTGTGAATCCCAACCGGATTCACATGACAATCTTTTCTTTGAATGTGTTTTCTCTTTGCAGGTTTGAAAGCATATAAAGATCTATGTTGGGCTTCCTAGGGTGTCGGATTCTCTTAATGCTATTATTGATCATATCATTCCTATGTCTAAAAAGAAAACTGCTAAAAGTGTGATTGCTAAGCTTGTGGTTGCGGCCTCTACCTATTTTATTTGGCAAGAGAGGAATAATCGGATGTTCAAGAATTAGAAGAGGTCTCCTAATCAGATTATAGATTGTATTCACTCCACTGTTTGGCTCAAGCTTCTTACGTGTAAGTTCAAGAAGACGAAGACTAAGGTGACATTTATGCATCTTTGGAAGTTACCTGATTCTCTTATATATTTTTCCACTTAATGGATGTTTTCATGCCTTATTGGTTGATGGATGGTTCTTCGTTGTTCGTGGTTGTGTATGGTTCGAGATTGGAGTGCCAATTGAGAGCTGTACTCCTTTTTCTACCTCCAAGGTTTTTCCCACTTGGTTTTTCTTGGGAATGTTTTTAAGGAGGCAGTATCAATTGGCTTACTATACTCCCGATGAGCCGCTTTGGGACAATTTTGGGGATATATGCTCGATTCGGTGGTTCTTTCCTATTGGTGCTATTGTTGTTGTATTTAGCTAGTTTGGTCGTTATGTGGCATGTCACTCTCGACTTAGGGATGTTCAAGCATTGTGCTTGAGGTTAATGTGGTTTTTCAGCCACATTCCATTGTACTTTAACGTTTCTTTGGTGTGATTCATATTTTTTACCGGGGAATGCCCCTTTACCCAAAAACTTGTTTGTGTTTTATATATACAGAACTAGCTTAAAGACTCGTGTAACCCCGGGGGTAGTTTAAAAATAATTTTTTAATGAATAACGTGTGTGAATAACGAAAATGCAAAGATCATAACAATGTTTCATTAATATTTAAAAGGATGAATAAGTAATAAGTCAAGCATTCAACAAACAATTGAGTTTTGTAGCAATTAAAATAAGAAACGTACATGCATTGTTGTTTTCAAACTTGATGTTCTTGAAGAGTATAGTGAGACACGTTAAAGTAATATCCAAATATTTCTTCCTTGAAAACCTAACATTTCATGCCAAAAAAAGAATGCAAGTTAAAGTAGGTTATAATTTGTAATATATATGATTAGCAAATATTGTATAGAACATGTCATATGTATTGTACGTCTTTTGTTTGGAACACCTCATAACTTCAATCCATTGATAAATCCCGGTGAGAATACAGATTCATCTATGGTGGCACCACGTACGGTTTTATCAATGCTATCGCAACTTAAATAAACCATTTCTTCACCAGGAATTTTTTATAACAAATGAACGTTTATATTGTCCACCACTTCATTCGTGAGCTTCACTATCCTAATGGAGTGTAAGGTATAAAATACATCTTTTATTATATAAAAGGCCCGTGAAATTCATGGGTACTTTTAAGTAACGTCTAAAAAATAGTAAATAACATTACGTATTATGAAGTTATAAGTTAGAAAGAACCACACATGGATAAACAAACGTAAAGTATACATTTGGTAATAATTAAACATACATTATATGAAACACAATAGTATACAATTATTTATTTCTATTAATGCGAGATATATTACATGTAGATGTGATCATAAGTATGTATATAGCTGACCGTGTGTAAAAATAGGTCGTGGAAAATACAAACCGACTTGCTCGAGAGATCATCCTTGACTTTTTTTGATTGTTGTCGCAAAAGGGACGGGCATGTGGAACGACTTCCTTACCATCTTTAACAAAAAACATTTATCAGAAGGTGTTATTTTCATCCTTGCGACAAGCACTCGTTTACGATAATGTGGCTTCCATTGATAGTGGCTTCAATGAGACTTTTCATCAACCGATCTGAAGTCTTTGTGACTCCAACTATGCCTAGTAATGTTGGGATTTAAGAACTGGTAAACCATATTTACTACGAGTACGCAGTGGATGGATCTAGTTTGACATCATAGATTAACACACAAATAAGGTAAGAAAAACAAACCGTTATGTTTAATGACTAAAGTCAATAAACGAGAATCTTGATCTTGAAACTTAGTGATTAAGTTATCACCTCTATGGTTGCTCACACAACACGTCCAACGAATATGCCAAGATGCTAGTCTTTGCTTCACGTCTCACAAACACCTTGTTTTGTAGCTTTTTCTTGAATTGAAGATCTCAATCAAACCCACGTTGTCTTTTCTTTGAATCGAAATTCTACAAACCCTAATTAGGGTTTAGTCACATTCGGTTGAACCGAATACCCAAGAAACCAAAACCCTTTTAAGTTTATAAATTTTTGTCGACTTGGATAACAATAAACCGAAACCCTTGAAGCTAGTAGAAACACAATCGACCTTGTGGGAAAACAATTCACACAATAGAAACCCTTTCGGTTTTTACCAAAATCAAACAAAGGAAAAAAGGAAGAACCAAAAATCAAGAAAACCCTTTTAGGGTTTTACCGAATTCGGTTTTGGGAGGAGAGGGGAAATCGAAAATCAATTTAGGTTTTTTAAGGATTGAGTGAATGAATGAAAAATGAGTTAGGGTGAGGGTGCCTATATAGGCACCCAAAACCTAGTCCTTGGTGAACAAGGAAACCATAATTCATTCCTTATTCCAATTCCTCCACCTCCTCAATTCTAAATCGACACAAACACCCCCTCTAAAAAACCATAGGGGCCGACCATCACAAGGCACCCCTTTGGGTTTGGGTTTTGTCAATTTAATTCCCTTCGGTTTACATATTTAAATAACCGTTATGTTAGTTATAAACTATAACGACTATTTAAATATATTACGTGAAGTATATTTAACGATAAATGTATTCTATGTGTCTTAACGTGTATGCCCATAATAGGCTCACGTATTTCTAATCGTATGACACGCGGATCTAACTACCACATTCCAACAACTCCCACTTGGGAGTTGGTGTAGCGGACTGCATTTATAATAACAATGGAAACGTCTAGTGACACGTTTAAAATCAATCATTTTTAGTATATATATATAAATACAATATATAATAAATATATAATATAATATATATAAGGATAATTATAAAAATATCAATAATAAAAATTCCAAGAGGCTTTTTAAAAGAGTTTTTACTTTTATCCAAAGTAAATCCCAAAAAACCTTCCAGGGTCGTTTCCCGACGAGGAGTGAATTGAAAATCGAGGTTACGTTCGTGATCGCGTGTTTGAATGATCCAGATTTGATTAGGTTTTCTATTTCTACAATTAAAATGAAAAAACAAATAAAAGAAACCCTAAAACGAAAGCAATTTAAGTTAAAACACGAAAAAAACGCTAACGGGATCAAAACCCGTTCTTTAAAAACTAAATTCTAAAATTTTAACCCTACAAATGAAAATTTAATTTTTAACAGTCCTAAATGATAAAAGATTTTTTTTTTAAAAAGAATTATATTTTTTTGACTTTTATTTTATTTATTATGAATTAAAAACTGGTTTAATTTAAAAAATTAATTAAAAATAGTAAACTATTTTATAAAAATCAAGAAAAATTATAAAAAGTGCTTCGAACAATGCTGAATTTAAGAAAAATAAAATAGGGTAACGAGCTTATTGGAATAAGCTGGGAATAAGGCCAAAAGGGCTAATAAGCTAAATGGCCTAAAAGGTGTTACATAATTAATTTTGCAATTGTTAACCGGAAAAGACCCAAGGGCATGTTGTAGCGGAGGTGTGTGTTAAAACGTTTGGTTGAGGTGAGGTTGAGGTCCCAGGTTCGAAACTAGGGCTTCCCTCAACTCCCAAATGTTTTTATTTTGCAAAATTTTTTTATGGAAAAGCTTTAAGACCTAAAAATAAGCGACTTTAAAAAAGTGACTTTTTACAAAACTTAAAAACAAGCTGGAAATAAGCTATTTAAAGTGACATTTAAGACTTTTCTAACTAAATGACTTTTGGCTTAAACTTTTTAGCTTTTTTAGACTAAATAAGTTAACGTGGAAACTAATAAGCTAAAAACAAATGATACCCTAACCCTAATAAGCACTTACAAACAAAAATAAGCTAACAATGTCAGCTAAAACTGAGCTTAAATGACAGGATTACCTAAAGGCTTTTAAACTTAAATATCTAAACTAAAAATGCTAATAAGCTTAAATAAGCTCTAACCTAAGTTAAATAAGCTAAAAGGGCCTAAAACTAACCTAATAAGCAGGACTAAATATAAATAAAGCAAATCCAATAAACCAATAAGCTCTGAAAAGCAAATAAGCCTATTGGCTAATCTTTTGAATAAACAGCCTAAGGGGGAACTTTCTAGCTTATTTTTAAGCTAGAAAATGGATCATTATGGCTTAGAGTCTTATAGCACTAAAAAGCTTATAAAACAAGCTATCTAAATCATCAATCAGAAAATATTTTGAAAATCAAATAAGTTGTTTAAAAGCTAAATGAAATGGCTATGACACTCAGTAGCTGCTGAGTTTTTTTTTCAAATTTTTGACAAAATGGCTTATTGCAGGCCTAAATTTAAGCTAGAAAAAGAGTTTTAAAAGCTAAAATAAGCTCAAACGGATGTACTCTATACTACAAACTAACTATGCTATCAATTACAAAACCTAAAACTAACTTTAGCTTATCTAATTTTGAAATTAAAAAGTGGACTTTTCTGAATTTTAAAACCTAAACAAGTCTTGATAGATTTGAGCAACTTTTACAAAACAAAAGTAAATTTGACCAATACTTATCTATTGCATTTTGACACCAATAACAACACAAAACCAATGCTTAAAAGCTGTTTTCAAAGTTATAATCAAATAAGCTGTTCTAATCTGTTTTAACACCACAAGTTTAAACAACTTATAGACAAAAACTTAAAACTCACTATTAAACTTTAAAACCTTTAAAAATAGATTAAAATCACTTAAAAAGGCTTGATAAAGTTAGCTTAGTGACCCAAAGTAGATTTACACCCTTTTTGACCCATTTTGGCTATTAACCCAAACACCCCTTTAAGTATTGATAATTCATTTCAAAAGTTATTCAAGCTGAAATAAGCCAAGAATTTTAAAGACAGATTATAAACTAACAATATTAAGCACTAATAAATTGAACACAGAAATAAGCACTTAAAATAAGAAAGCAATAATAAGCAGTTTTAAAGCTAAACTTGACAGTTTAAGATAAAAACATTAACAAAGATGATTTAAACAATAACAAGCATTAATAAGCAAAAAAATAATACAAATAAGCAATAATAAGCAGTAATAAGCAATATGCAGTTTTTAAGTAAAAATGAAAAGAGAGACTTACAAATACCCTTGCTCAAAACAAGGCAAACATGCTCAAAAGAGAGCTGATCTACAAGCTCTAGCTTGTTTAAAACAAGCTAGTAAAAAGCAATAAGCCTTTCCCTTTTTGGCTTATCTTCCAAAAGCTTTTGAGTGAGTTTTTTAGTGAAAAGGGCTTAAGCTATATAAACTATGGAAAAGTTTACATAGCTTAAATTAAACGGCTTAAATGACAGATAAAAGAGCTTAAAAGAGCATATCAAACACTTTTGAAACACAATTTGCATAAATCTTAAAAACAGAATTAAAACATAAGTTTCATTAATACTTAAAATCTGAGTACAAGTTTTAAAAAAAAAGTACAATTAGCTAAATTTAAACTAAAAAGCTGTAAAACTAACTAGATTAAAACTACATGCCTTTGAAGGCTTACAAAGTGTCCTATATATAGATAAAATTCAAATCCTTAGGTCTTCATTGTGTGTTACTTTTATGAGAGAGTGAGCAGTTGTGATTTCTTTATGAATGAGTCAAGTTTTCATCCAAGCCATCTAATATTCTTGCTCACCAAGCCCTGTCATCTTAGCCCTTGATTTTTTTGTCTTCAATCCTTAACGAATGGGGATTTAGAGGATTGCCAAGGTGGCATTTGGTGTTTAGTGGAGTGGGGTTGAGTTGGGAGGGTGATAGTTTTGTCTGGTTGCAGGTCACATGAAGGAGATGATGAATAGTAGGGAAAATAGGCGGGAAAGGGTTTGGGGATTTGAGGTTAACGGGGTTAGGGGTTTGAGGACTAGAGATGCTAGGGTGTTATGGTTGTAGGGGCTAAATATGTAAATCCTAAGGACTAAATATGTTAGTCCTTAAGGACTAACTATGTAAGGGTTTAAAAGGTATTGGGCTAACGGTGGTTATCTGGTTTGGGCTTTAGTTGGGCTTGGTTTATTAAGTTTGGGCCAGTTTTAAGTTAAATAGGATTTGAGCTTTGTCATTAATAAATAATCATTCTTGGGCTGACCCGGCTCATTGAGTGGGGTACGGGTTGGTCCAATAAGATTTCTTCAGTTTCAGCTTCATCATTGACTTGTTGACTTTGACTGGTTGACTTTGACTTTTCACGCTCTTTTCATTCCCGTGCTCGGTTTGGTCGGTTTTGGCTTCGTTTTTTGTCCTTTTGTTGATATCCGTTACCTGCACAATCATAAATCACAAAAGACACAAATACAATGTATTTTTTGGTATATTTTGGTCATTTTAGGCACGTTTTTATAGGCAAAAGGTATGTGTAATTAAGCACATACCATCTAGCAACACTCCATTTGTTATTATCTCTAGAAATACCTAAGATGAAGTTCCAAGAACATTCTCAGTGTAATGGTTATGTTTTTCTTGCTAATATCATCCATTTGTTAAAATACCGTAAAACCATGGATATGGATTCTAAATCATTCCATATAGTTTAACAATTTAGTTTTTCGTTATCGAAATTAATTCGGATATACCAAATGTAATCAAGAATCATCTTGAATTACCCTTTGGGCATGGCCATGCAATTATGTGATTAATTTTTGAGAGGCGTCATGGTATCATTATGCAATTAGACAATTGGAGGAACAAATTCTTTATTGACTACAAGTGTTGTGGATGCTGCTTCACATCACTTCCAAGAATAGCCTTTATAACTACCATTTTCAAGTTAGCGTTTGACTTATAATTAAAAAGTGTTATCCACACATGCAAAACTTGTTTGTATCTCAAGTCTAAGGATGACTTATTTAACCAATTTTGACATTTTACTTATGACAAGGATCCAAAAGTAAATATATAAAAGTTGGGGGTGTCCAATATGCAACCCTTGTGAATAACATATGAGTTCGGTGGGAACCATCCATGTATTTAAAAAATATAACCAATACTCATATTTGCCTTATGTAACAATATTCTCGTATTGTTAACCGACAATGGACATATTTAGAATGGTAAAATCATTCAAGGATTAAAATGCAAATAAAGGTTAACAATTATTATATGTATGGAAACAAATACCAAGTATTTTTATTCATAAGAAAGTAAAAATTGTCTTACAATCCCAATTATCCAAATTACTAAAAAAGATATGCATTAAACTAATTAGTAACTTGAAGTCCAATGTTTCTAACATTCTCAACTCTTTCTTTACAAGAAAGCTAAATAGACATCTAAGTAACTTTCCGAATACTTGTTTCAAATTCATAAATTTGTGAAGGATTTGAACGATATGATGAGTGTCGTATGTATATTTGCATACTATTGCAAGTATCATAGTATAGAAATGTGACAGTACCTTTTAAGGGGTATTTGAAGTCACCAACATACTTATCTCAGACAGTCATCTTAACAGTTTCTTAAAATATAAAGTATTCTTATTTTTTAATATATATTGCAAAAATACTCTTAGCTGAGCATATTTAGTTAGCAGATTTATCATAAATGATGAAATCCTATTTTAACTAGAATTGTTTATTCTCTAGCATCAGTGTACACGAACAACACTATGCCTTATATAATTCGTAAACGTTTGTTTTTAACAGTCATTTAAATCACTCTTAATTGGATACTGTTGTTATCAGTCATCTAAATACTCTTAATTAGATATTGTTGTTGTTAGCTTATCTTGCTCTTATGCAAAAGTAACAACCAGTCTCATACACAATATATACATGATGAATCCTTAGTTAAAAACACAAGGTTTCCATCCATGTATTAAATTATCTCAAGTGAAATATGTCATTTAATACTTGCTTCAATGATATATTGCATTGTGTTAGACGTAATCACCGCATATGTTTATTTCAATAAACATTTATTCCAAGGTCGTTTGTTTTATTTCCTAAATTCCCAAGTGATGTTTCATTCCAATCTCAAGGATTAATATCAAGCTTTGATGGAATGATACTTTCAATATGTTACACAACATATGAATTTTAGAGAAATAAAAATAGTGCTCCCACTTGATGTCAGGTGTACTTAGGAGTTATCTTAATTTAATTAAAAATTATATTGTAATTAAACTTCAGATTTCAGCTCCTAGATGCATGATCTAATCCGCACTTGGATTCTTTTATCTTGTATGCATTATAAAGATTATTTTGAACTCATAACCCCTTTTGATTACACACCGTCCTTGCAAAAGTAATCATAAGGAAAGAGTTATAAATCTTAATTGCCATATTCTAAATATAGACTCATAACACTTTTGATTACACACCTTCCTCGCAAAAGTAATCATAAAGGAAAGAGTTATGAACCTTAATTTTCCATATTTCAGATTCAAGAAAACATGTATGACAATTAGTTATCTTTATATAATTAATGCGTGTAGAAAAGAAAAATTTAATCATAGTCAATTGCTTGAGTAAGATTAAAAACTCTTATCATCAGTCAGGCATTATTATGTGTACAATTTTGCCCTTATGAGCCTTTCTTCAAAATAAACTCATTCTAACCTTATAGTTTTACTGTTTGGTGAAAGATCAATCAAGCTCACACATTGATTTTCTTTAAAGGACTGCATGTTTTCATTCATAGTTCTAAGACATTTATCAGATTCAGATGTGATAATTCATCTTAGTAGTTTAGCAGGTTTACTTTGACCCTTTAACTTATATTCCTCAACATTGATATTAAAATATCACTCCATTGATGAGGCATCCTTGCGGATTTATGAATGAGAGTTACATTATACTTTGGTTCGACATTTTCATGTTAAACCTTAATATGACATCAGCAAGTGAATTCAGAAGGTTATGTATTTTGTTCTTGAATATCTTTAAGATGTGTAGATGCTCCCACTTACTTTTGTAAGAAGAGATAATTATCTAAATACTTAGTATTTAAGCAAAAATGAATTGTTCTTAATTGGGATAACAAAATATATTTTACAGTTCTCATCTCTCGCTTGTTAATAATATGCTTCATAAGATATTAACAAATTTCAAAAGTTTAATCAAGACATAATGGGATTCATCCCAATCCATAAATAGATAATGTCTTGAATACCTTCTAGGTTGGAACTATATTGAATGTATCTATGACACACGTAAATTTCTAACCTTGATAGATTTTGGAGGTAGAGCAATTAAAGGCATTAGAATTCGAACAACGTAAATATAGTTTGTTTCAATACATTAGACATACCATAAAAATGTGGTATTCTATAAGTATTGGAATTGTGAGACTACATTAGAATTCCTTAGGTAACTTAATTCTTTTTGGGTCAAATACTTATCAATTGGGTCGAGCCAAATTGAATACAAAGTAGTTTAAAACCAAGTGCATGCTATAACATATATTTATTGGAATAGTACAATAACTCTATGTTCATGTGTTTCAATAAAACAGAACATGTCAATTATACGTTACAAGTCTTTAATAATTCAAGGACCTCATGTTTATGTGTTAACAAGAAGACATAACAAATTTACTACTTACTTTATGTTATGAGTCATTGATAAATTCAAGGACTTTATAATCATGTCTTAACAAGCAAACATAATTATAGTAACTAAAGTAGTTATGAACGCAAACTCTTGAGCTCAATAGTAATTACAAGTTAATTTCAAACTTCATAATTATGATTTTATAATCAAACCATAATTATTTTGACTAAAACATATAGTCAATGAGTTGAAGTAGCTATATATTATATCTTAATATTTAAATGTAATAGGGCAACAAACATCGTGTGTGTTTAAGTCCTAGTAGATTTATTATATTTCTTACCTTGCGGTTAAGATTAACCAATAATCATATTGTTATATGTTGTTTATTGCACACACTTAAGATTTCTCCAACTTATGTCGAAACAACATGATCTAAAAAAATATGACAAGCGCTTGATTGTATAAACAATACGATAGTGTCATAGATATTACAAGAAGATTTCAAACCACAACATTTAATAAGGAATTGTGGATTATTATTCTATAGATAATGTTTCAGAAAGCAACATCAGAAAGGTAATATGTTATCTAATAAAATAAAATACAATCTTCGTTTAAGCAATGGTCATTCATATTCGGAAACTAATGAATTATTTTAAAGCAAGCTAGAAATAATATGGGCAACTAGCAAAGAAAAAAATCTTGTAGCTACCGCTGAATTTGACAACCACACATGAATGTTTTTTCAATAGTAAAACGCAAGGCTCTCGCTGGTTTTATCAACACTGTAAGTGTTACATCACCAGTAGAAATCAAATAGCGATTTATTTACTTTTCTATTCTCTTAGAATGCCTACATGTAACACCCCCATTTTTACATATAGCAGCAAAAGCTAATCTGGGGTATTACTTCAAGGTATAATAGTCATAATCATAGAAAACAAATCAAAATGAGTCATTTTTGAAAATTAAGTTATCATTCATTATTTAAT
>BQNB010018121.1:0-23444 GCA_026074375.1 Tanacetum coccineum | reverse complement strand
CTGTTGGGATATAAGAACTAGTTAACCATATTTACTACGAGTACACAGCGGATGGATCTAGTTTGACATCATAGATTAACACATAAATAAGGTAAGAAATACTAGCCGTTATGTTTAATAAATAAAGTCTTTAAACGAGAATCTTGATCTTGAAACTTAATGATTAAGTTATCACCTCTATGGTTGCTCATACATCACGTCTAACAAATATGCCAAGATGCTAGTCTTTGCTTCATGTCTCACAAAAACCTCGTGTTGTACCTTGTTTCTTGAATTGAAGATCTCAAACAAACCCACGTTGTCTTTTCTTTGAACCGAAATTCTACAAACCCTAATTAGGGTTTAGTCAAATTTGGTTGAACCGAATACCCAAGAAACCGAAACCCTTTTGAGTTTATAACTTGTTGTCGACTTGGAGAACAATAAACCAAAACCCTTGAAGCTAGTAGAAACACAATCGACCTTGTGGGAAAACAATTAGCACAATAGGAACCCTTTAGGGTTTTACCAAAATCAAACAAGGGAAAAAGGAAAACCTTTTAGGGTTTTATCGAATTCAGTTTTGGGAGGAGAGGGGAAACCGAAAATCAATTTAGGTTTTTTAGGGATTGAGTGAATGAATGAATAATGTTAGGATTTAAAGCTTCAACACTTAGTACAATTAGATAGTTAGTTAGTACTGTCAGTACATTGTTAGTACTACCAGTGTAAGTTAGTACTGTTAGTTATATATTTAGTACTGTTAGATATATAGTTAGTACTGCTTAAGTGATATGCATGAGTTATATTAGGAGTAGATATGCATGATCAATTAACACGTTTTGTAAGCCCATTAGGGTTTTCCTTAGTGTATAAAAGGAACCCTAAGACATAGTTAGAGACATCAAGTTTTATCAAGCTTTCATAGTTATTCTGTAACCTAGGCAGAATATTTGCAATCAATATATATTCAAAGTTTAGTATACATTGTTCTTCTTAGTATTGCAAGTTAGATTCTGCATAACTTGTAGTATTCATAGTCATAGTTTCTCATATAGTTAGTTTGAATTTATCCAAGTTAACTAAGCCTTAACAAGCTAAGAAGATCTATTCATTGGGACTCACAAGTGGTATCAGAGCTTGTGGAGAAACTATGAGTAAGAATAACTTAACCATATTCAGATCTCTACTCAAAATACAAGATGTCTTGTGAAGAATCTGCATCCCAAATGGCACCAGTGGAATCTACTCAAATGGTGTCTACTGTTAAGCTTCCTATCCTTAAGAAGGGTAAATACACTCTTTGGAGCATGAGGATAGAGCAGTACCTTACAAACACTGATTATGCATTGTGGTAAGTAATCATGAATGGTGATGAACCTATACAAACAACAACAGATGAGAATGGTGTTGAAACTGAAGTACCTCCAAAGACTGCTCAAGCTATATTAGCAAGACAAAAAGAAAGAAAAGCTAAGAGCATTATGCTTTTGGCTATTCCTGATGAGTATCAACTTAGGTTTCATACAATCAAGGATGCCAAGTCTTTGTGGGATGCTATCAAGAGCAGGTTTGGTGGCAATGTTGAGTCTAAAAAGATGTAGAAGAATGTATTGAAGCAACAATTTGAAAACTTTTCTGTCTCTGACACAGAAGGCCTAGACAAAGCGTATGATAGGTTTCAAAAACTTATTAGTCTACTAGAAGTTCATGGTGCAGCTGTTTCTAATGAAGATGCAAATCAGAAATTCTTAAGAGCTCTACCTTCGTCATGGAGCAACATAGCTTTGATCATGAGGAACAAAGAGGGTATAGATGACTTGGAAATAGATGATCTATACAATAACCTAAAAGTGTTTGAAGCTGACATCAAAGGTTCCTCTAGGTCATCTTCAAACTCTCAGAATGTGGCCTTTCTCTTTGCAAAAAACACTAACAGTATTAATGAAGTTAACATTGTTAATGGTGTTTCTACTGCAGCAGGCCATAGTTCTTTAGGACAAGCCTCTTCATCATTTTATGCTAATGATCTAATGTTCTCATTCTTTGCTAGTCAGTCAAATAGTCTACAACTAGATGATGAAGACCTAGAGCAGATTTATCATGATGATTTGGAAGAAATGGACCTTAAATGGCAGGTGGCCATGCTCTCTATGAGAGTAAAGTGATTCTATAAGAAGACTGGAAGAAAGTTAATCTTCAATGGCAAAGAACCTATAGGTTTTGACAAAACCAAGGTTGAATGCTTTAACTGTCATAGAAGAGGCCATTTTGCAAGAGAATGTCAAGCTCCAAGAAATCAAGGGAACAGGAATGGAGATGCAAGGTTTTGGAGCAGGGACAACAACAAAAGAAATGTACCAGTGGATACTTCTGATGCATTGGTTGTACAGGACAATGCTTTGATTGTTCAAGACGGATTGGGATATGACTGGAGTTATGTAGCTCAAGATGAACCAACTAAATTTTCTCTCATGGCCTATACTTCAGGATCAGACACAAAGGTACAATCTTGTTCTAAAAACTATATTAAATCATATGAAAAACTTCAAAAATAATTTGATGAACAAAGAAAAACTATTAATAAGGCTAATCTAGTAATTGTAGCTTATTAGTTAGGTCTACAATCTCTAGAAGCACAATTAAATGTTCATCAGACGAATGAAGTTGTCTATGAGGAAAAGATTGCAGTTCTAGAATTTGAAGTAAAAGACAAAGGTAATGCTATCACTAGACTTACAAATCTGTTAAATCAAACTTTAAAAGAAAAAGAAGATTTAAAAGCAAAACTAGAACAGTTTGAAACATCTTCTAAAAACTTAAATAAACTGATTAATAGTCAATTAAGTACAAAAGATAAAACTGGTTTAGGATATGGAGATCAAGTGAGTGAAAGTGATAGTGAAGTACTTACTAGTGTCTTTGATAGTCGTTCAAGTGATGGTGATGACAATCAGGCAAATGATAGGCTTAAGAAAGGTGATGGATATCATGCAGTTCCCCATCCTCGTATTAAGAACTACATGCCACCATTAGCTGACTTATCCTTTGCAGGATTGGATGATTCTGTCTATAGGCCTACAACAAACAAGAATGATGCTAGTGTATCTAAAGGTGAAACAAATGTCACTCAAACTAGCAACATTAGTGTAGAAGTGCATAAAGTTTATTCTGTGAAGCATAGTGGAGTCATCATTGAAGATTGGGTCAGTGATGATGATGAGGATATATTTCAGTCTGAGGATCCACAAACAACAGTCAAACCTAGTTTTAAAAAGATTTAGTTTACTAAAGCTAGGAATGAACTTGTTAAATCTGATAAACAAGCTGTAAAACCTAGGAATGAACCTCTTAAGGCAGATAGAAAAGATTGGAATGGTAAGCTAACTCAAAAGCATGGGTTAGGTTTTGGGTTTACTAAGAAAACTTGCTTTGTTTGTGGAAGTCAAAATCATTTAATAAAAGACTGTGATTTTCATGAAAAGAGAATGTCTAAGAAATCTGTCTTGAATGATAAGGGAAAGGGTATTGCTCATAGGGAAGACAAACCAATTTGGAACAATGTTCAGAGAATAAATCATCAAAATAAATTTGTTCCAACTACAGTCTTAACTAGGTCTCGGAGAATACCAGTTAGTACTGCCAAACAGCAAGTTAATACTGCTACTCATAAAAATAGAGTGAATGTCTTAAAATCAACAACAAATATTTTTTCTAAGTTACATTCACCTATTAGAAGGCCTTTTTATAAATCAACATTACTTAATACCAGGATTTCAAAAGGAAAAGTTAATACTGTTAATGGTGTTAATACTGCTAAGCAAACAGTAGTTAGTATTGTTGAGGGAAATAGAGTTACTGCTGTTAATGCCTCAGCAGGTTGTGTATGGAGACCTAAAATAACTAATTCAAACAATGTTTCCAAAGACAATAGTGGATCATGGATCTCAAAAAGAGTAAATTATATTGATCCACAAGGCAGACTCAAGTCAATAATGGCTTGGGTCCCCAAGAGAAACTGACTCTCTAATTTTTGTGTATGGGAATCCACAGCAAGCTTTAGAGTACAAAGGAATGTTTGACAGTGGATGCTCCGGGCATATGACAAGGAACAAAGCCTTACAAACTGACTATCAAGATTTTGATAGAGGTTTTGTTGCCTTTGGTGGAAGTACTAGAGGTGGTAAGATAACAGGTATTGGTAAGATAAGAACTAATAAAATAGACTTTGAAGATGTGTTTTTTGTGAAGGAACTGAAGTTTAATCTTTTCTCTGTCTCACAAATGTGTGACAAGAAAAACAGTGTTCTTTTCACTGAAACTGAATGTCTTGCTTTGTCTCCTGATTTTAAGATAGTTGATGAAATTCAAGTACTGCTTAGAGTCCCCAGGCAAAAAAATATGTACAACTTTGATTTAAAGAACATTGTTCCTTCTGGAGATTTAACTTGTTTATTTACAAAAGCCACAATTGATGAGTCTAAACTCTCGCATAGGAGGCTGGGTCATGTGAACTTTAAAACAATGAATAAACTTGTGAAGGGAAACCTAGTCAGAGGTCTTCCTTCAAAGACTTTTGAAAATGACCATACTTGTGTTGCTTGTCCGAAGGGAAAGCAACACAAAGCCTCTTGTAAGGCCAAACTTATGAGCTCTATCAGCCAACCTTTACAAATGTTGCATATGGATTTATTTGGTCCAACATCTGTAAGGAGCATCAACCATAAGACCTATTGCCTTGTAGTAACTGATGACTTTAGCAGGTTTAGCTGGGTTTTCTTCTTAGCCACTAAGAGTGAAACTAGTGGTATTCTTAAGAAATTCATAACTGAAATAGAAAACCAATTAAACCATAAGGTTAAAGTAATTAGGTCTGATAATGGTACAAAATTCAAAAACAAGGAAATGGATGAATTCTGTAGGACCCTGATTGAGGCAGCTAGAACTATGCTAGCAGACTTACTTCTACCTACTGTATTTTGGGCTGAAGTAGTTAATACTGCTTGCTATGTCCTGAATAGAGTTTTAGTGACCAAGCCTCATAACAAGACACCCTATGAACTTATTATTGGTAGACCACCAAGCATAAGTTTCATGATACCTTTTGGATGTCCCTTCATAATCCTAAACACCCTTGACCCTTTAGGCAAATTTGATGGGAATGCTGAAGAAGGGTATTTAGTTGGATACTCTATGAGTAGCAAAGCTTTCAGAGTATTTAATACTGAAACCAGAAAAATGGAAGAGAATCTGCATGTAAAATTTCTTGAAAATAAGCCAAATGTTGCAGGACAAGGACCTAACTGGATTTTTGATATTGATTCCTTAACAAATTCTATGAATTATCAACCAGTTACTGCAGGGAATCAAACTAACAAAAATGCAGGTCCACAAGAAACTAATGGTGATACAAGTTTAAAGGAAAATGTTGATGCTGGATATACTGATAAAGAGAATGTGTCTACTCAACAATATATTGTGTTCCCATTATGGTCTTCTATCTCTTCAAGCTACAAGAGCTCAGATGATAAGGTTAAAGAGGCTACAACTGATGATGCAACTGGTAAAAATGATGTATAAGAACCAGCAAATGTATATGATCAAGCCTTGAAGAATGTTCTTGACAAGATGATAGATCAAGAGAAGGAAGCTACAAAGTAAGCAGATGATGTTAGAAAAGAATTTGAAGCACAATGTAATAGCCAGCTTCATCAAGAGAGGGTTACTAGAGCCAGTAGTACTAACAGCTTTAATACTGTTAGAACACCAGTTGATACTGCTAACGTATTTAAGTTGTTAACACTGCTAGTGCATCAAGAACTTTTAGTCTTGTTGGACCATCAAGTGAACCACTACATGATCCTCTCATTCCTAAATTGGAAGATACTGCTAAAACACAAAGCACTGGCATTTTTGGCAATGCCTATGATGATGATGACTTGGAAACTTATAATTCTCCTAATGTTGATGAAAATGTGGGTTTAGAGGCTGATTTAAACAACATGGAACCTTCCACTGTTGTCAGTCATATTCCCATAACTAGAATACACTCTATTCATCCTAAAGCTTAGATTATTGGGGATCCAAAGTCAGCAGTTCAAACAAGGGGCAAACTTAAGAAGAATTCTGGAGATCATGCTATGATTAGCTACATCCAAAAGCAGAAAAGGACAAATCACAAAGACTTCCAGAACTGCTTATTTGTTTGTTTCCTTTCTCAACATGAACCCACAAAGATATCTCAAGCCCTTGATGATGAAAGTTGGGTTGAAGCAATGCAAGAAGAGTTGCTTCAATTCAAAATTTAGAAGGTTTGGACTCTAGTTGACTTACCTAGTGGTAAAAAGGCTATTGGTACAAAGTGGGTGTATAGAAATAAGAATGATGAAAGGGGAATAGTAGTAAGGAACAAGGCCAGACTGGTAGCACAAGGATATAAACAAGAAGACGATATTGATTATGATGAGGTTTTTGCTCCTGTTGCTAGGGTTGAAGCAATCAGGTTATTTTTGGCCTTTGCGTCATTCATGAACTTTCATGTGTACCAGATGGATGTTAAAAGTGTTTTTCTCTATGGCACTATTAAAGAGGAGGTATATGTTTGCCAACCTCCAGGTTTTATGGATCCAGATTTTCCAAACAAAGTTTATAAAGTAGAGAAAGCATTATATGGTCTACATCAAGCTCCTAGAGCTTGGTATGAGACACTCTCTACCTATCTACTGGATAATGGATTTCACAGGGAAAAAATTGACAAGACTTTGTTCATAAAGAGACTCAAGGGTGATATTCTACTAGTTCAAGTATATGTAGATGACATCATCTTTGGTTCCACTAAGAAGTCTTTATGTGATGAGTTTGAGCTGATAATGCACAACAGGTTTAAAATGAGTTCAATGGGAGAACTTACTTTCTTCTTGGGTTTATAAGTCAAGCAGAAAAAGAATATGATCTTTATAAGTCAGGACAAGTATGTTGGAGAGATCCTGAAGAAATTTGGCTTTTTCAGTATAAGGTCAGCCAGTACTCCTATGGAAACTCACAAGGCCTTAACAAAAGATGAAGATGGTGAGGATGTTGATGTCCACTTATACAGATCAATGATTGGGTAATTGATGTATCTTACATCCTCAAGACCAAATATTATGTTCTCAGTTTGTGCATGCTCACGATTTCAAGTTTAGCTAAAAGTTTCTCATTTGCATGCAGTAAAAAGGATCTTTAGATACCTAAAAGGTCAACACAAATTAGGCCTTTGGTATCCTAAGGACTCTCCCTTAATCTTGGAAGCTTTTTCTTATAGTGACTATGCAGGTGCCAGCTTGGATAGGAAATCCACAATAGGAGGTTGTCAATTTCTTGGTTCAAGGTTAATCTCTTGGCAGTGTAAAAAGCAAATTGTGGTGGCAAACTCCACTACTGAAGCTGAATATATTGCTGTTTCTCACTACTGTGGACAAGTGCTTTGGATCTAAAATCTGATGTTAGATTATGGATATAATTTCATGAAGACAAAGATTCATGTTGACAATGAGAGTGCCATTTGTGTTGTCAAGAATCCTGTCTATCATTTTGAAACAAAACATATTGAGATTAGGCATCATTTCATTAGAGACTCTTATGAGAAGAAACTGATTGAGATGGTCAAGATTTATATAGATCATAATGTTGCAGATCTTCTCACTAAAGCCCTTAATGTAAGAGATTTAATTTTCTAGTGGCAAGCATAGGTATGCTTAATTTGTAGCTACATTGGTTAAAGGGAGGCTTAACAGTTTTTGACTTCTATTAATGGGTTATACATCAATATGGATCCTCATGAATTCACACATGTCTATCTAGTCTTTTCTAGTGTGGTTGTGATGAATAGAGGCATGTTGTTGTATAATTATTAGACAAAGTTAAAACTGTTAAGGTAAATGTTAATACTGCTAAGTATAATTAGTACTGCTAGTTATACTTAAAACTGCTACTTAAAACTGTTTATACTGTTAGTCATAATTAATACTGTTAAACAAGAAAATACTTTGGATTGTATATTCTTGGTTTTGGATTAACATTTGCAGGTTAAGCATGATTGAGTACCTCACCATAAGTGATTCATCCTTAAAGTATTGTTTGAGGGGAGGCTAATGATTTGAAAAAGATAGCATTTAGACAAATCAAAGAGGTCAGGACACTAAGATACCTAAGTCTGGTGGTCCCTCTATAAAGGTTGGTGATGAGGCTGTCCATAAGGAGTTGGGTGACAGAATGAAAAGGGCTGCCACTACTGCTTCTAGCTTTAAAGCAGAACAAGACAGTGGTAACATAAAGTAAGACCCGATTCATGGCAATACTTAATGAGCCAAGTCCTTAGGGAACTGGTTCGGGTAGTGGTCCAGGTGCCACTTTACCATATTGGGGATGTAGATGCTCAAACTAGGTTTGAGGCTGCATCTAAAAGTCCAATGACCCACCTCTCTCAAGAGGTAACACACTTGGAAGTGGGAAGGACAATATGCAACTCATGGAATTGATGGCACATTGTACAGACTTGTGTGAATAAAGTGAGCAAAAAATATAGAGAGATATGGTGAGCTAAAAACAAAAAAGAGAGATGTGTGATGAAAAACAGATAGAGTGTATTGGTGAGCAAAACAAATGAGAGAAATTTGTGAGCTTAAAAACAGAAAGAGAGAATGTGAGAGTCATCTTTGATGTTGGAATTGCTTGTTGGAACAAGGTTGGAGTTGGTACTGCTTGGCATCAACTTAATGCTGCCTGTCTTAAGTTAGTACTGCTAGGTTTAAAAGTTAGTACCGGTAGGCTAATATTAGTACTGCTGGGTGACCATTAGTACTGTTTGGGGTATAATATAATTTCCTCAATTTAATATAGCCGTTACCAAATTTCCACCAACTCCCTAGCTTATAGGGTTTGACTAATTAGAGAATTCATGATCTTTCTATAAATTAGCAAGATTTCTTTAAGATAAGTACAAATCTTATTCAGTCGGTGCAACTTAATATTTTATAAACTCTCTCTTATCTCAATTCTCTCTATCAAACACTCATACTCATTACTACGACCATATCCCAGAACCTTAACTCACTTTATATTCTTCTGATGGCGGGCTTTGAATTTTGCGACAAGCATAATATGGTAGCCTATTTAGAAAAGTCAGAGGGAAGTGAAGGGTTTCATCAAATCATTGATTTCCTGAATGCAAGTCATATCAAGTATGCCCTCACTGAGAATCCAACCATTTATGCCTCCTTCATCAAACAATTTTGGAGAACAGCTACTGCTAGCACTAATGCTCATGGACAAATGGAACTCACTGCTAGCATAGATGGACAAGACAAGATTATCACTGAAGCATCTCTCAGAAGACATCTAAAGTTGGAGGATAATGAAGGTGTTAATTCTCTGCCAAATTCTGAAATCTTTGAGCAACTGGCTCTCATGGGGTATGTCACAGATTCTAACAAATTAACTTTTCAAAAAGGTAAATTTTCACCTCAGTAGAGGTTTCTCATTCACACTATCCTCCACTGCTTAAGCCTTAAGAAAACTTTTTGGGAGCAATTTAGTAGCAATATAGCATCTGCTATCATCTGCTTGGCTACCAATAGGACTTATAACTTTTCCAAAATGATTTTTGATGCTATGGTCAAGAATGTAGATAGCCCACATAAGTTTTTAATGTACCCTAGATTTATTCAAATCTGTCAAAACATGCAAAGGAGAACCTCATGCCAGAACCTATGTTGCTCACTTCCTCACTAACAAAGTCTTTAGTAACATGAAAAGGGTCACAAAGGCTTATTCAGGGGTAGAAGTTCCTTTATTTTCTACTATGCTCAATGCACCTATAACTTCTCCATCTAGAATAACATCTTCACCATCCCTATCATCAGAACCATCACCTCAACATACACCAATTTCGGCCCCATCCACTTCACAACCAGAAAACTCTCAACCTACATCTGATGCAGAGGAGCCTGCTCCAATGCCCCATGAATCAACTCTCCATAGTGTTCACTCACTTGGAAGTGATGAGGGTAGCTTATCACTAAATGAATTGACGGTATTATGTACCTCATTGTCCAAGAAGGTTGAAGGATTGGAGTCCGAGTTAAAGTAAACAAAACAGACTTACAATGCTGCTCTCACAAAGCTCATTAAGACGGTGAAGAAATTAGAGCAGATTGTCAAGTCAAGCAAAGCTCAGAAAAGGGCCAAGATAGTTCTTTCAGAAGATGAAGATGTTGCAGAGGATTCATCCAAAGAGGGGAGGAAGATCTCTGACATTGATGAAGACCCAAACATCTCCTTGGCTCAAGATGAAGGAATAACTTGGTTTCAAGAGGATACAGATATGCAAGAGGATGCACAGGCTCAACAGAAGCAAAGTGATTATACTGAAGTGTTTTTAGAAGAAGGAGAACCTACTGAACTTGTAGAAGATCAGGGCAGTGGTGAAAAAGGTCAACCAAAAGTTACTACTGCTAAAACTGCACTTGATACTGTTGGAGTTTCAGTTTGTACTGCTGCTGTACAAATTAGCACTGTTAGTACAACTATTGGTGTTAGAACTGCTGGAAGAATTGCATATAGCAGAAGGAGTGTAGAGAAGAGGAAAGACAAAGGAAAAGCAATCATGACAGAGCTTGAGCCTGAGAAGAAGTCTAAGAAGCAGCTAGAGCAAGAAAGACTAAGATATGAAGAAGTTATTAGACTGCAAGAACAGACTAATGAAGAAGAAAGAAAAAAAAATTGCAAGAGATGCAAAGATAGCTAAACAGTTACAAGAAGATATTCACAGAGCTAGCCAAGAACAAGAAAAACAAAGATTGGTAACTGAAGCTGATCCATCTCAAGTCATTGATTGGAGTGATCCTGCTGTATTAAGATACCATGCTCTTAAGCATAAACCAGTCTCTGTTACTCAAGCAAGGAAAAACATGATTACATTCTTGAAGAATCAGGGAGGTTACAAGCAAAGTGACTTCAAGAAGATGAGCTATGATGATATGAGACCTATCTTTGAAAAGGTATGGGATCAAATTCATACCTTTGTACCTAAAGACTCTAACATTGAAAAGGAAGTTATGAAGAGGCAAGGATTTGATCTTCAACAAGAAAGTTCTAAGAAAACTGGAGGAAGTAGGAAGAAGACACTTGCCAGGAAAAGAACAGGAGAATAGAAAAGTGATCAAAGTGTTAAAAGACAGAAGACAGATGATGAGGAAGAGAAGGAAGAACTTAGATTAAGCTTGAAGATAACTATTAATGATGACAGTGAAGTAAACTATGAGCCTCTATCTAGAAAATATCCTATTGTAAGTTGGGAATATCAGCTGCTGGGAAGGATGGAAGCAAAAGATATGGAGGTTTACAAATTAACCAGAGCTGATGGAAGTTTAAGCTATCATAGAGACATACAAGCCTTTTTAAGAAGACTTGACAGGCAAGATTTGAATGATCTTTACAGTTTGGTTTAGGAAAGATTTCAGACAACAAGCCTTGAAGGACATGATTTGCTACTTTGGGGTGATCTGAAGATGATATTTGATTCAGATGAAAGCAATAAACTATAGATGAATCAACAAGATTGGAAGTTGATGAAATGGAAGTTGCATGAAAACTGTGGAGTTCATACTTTGTTCATGTAGGGTACACCTATGGAGATAAATATGTTAGTAGACAAGAAGTACCCTCTGACCAAAGAAATATTGAAGAATATGCTGAGATTGCAGTTAGAAGCTGAAGAAGAAAGCACTATGGCACTTGAACTTATCAAGTTCATAAGATCCTTACTTGAAGAATAAAAGAGTGTTTGAAAGAATCCTCTCCGAGTCAAAAAGCTATAATTCAAGAAACTTGATGATTTGGAGCTAAATCATAAGTTTAGGGGATGATTGTTGGGATTTAAAGCTTCTACACTTAGTATTGTTAGATAGTTAGTTAGTACTGCCAGTGCATTGTTAGTACTGCAAGTGTAAGTTAGTACTGTTAGTTATATATTTAGTACTGTTAGCTATATAGTTAGTACTGCTTAAGTGATATGCATCAGTTATATTAGGAATAGATATGCATGATCACTTAACACGTTTTGTAAGCCCATTAGAGTTTTTCTTAGTGTATAAAAGGAACTCTAAGGCATAGTTAGAGACATCAAGTTTTATCAAGCTTTCATAGTTATTCTGTAACCTAGGCAGAATATTTGCAATCAATATATATTCAAAGTTTAGTATACATTGTTCTTCTTAGTATTGCAAGTTAGATTCCACATAACTTGTAGTATTCATAGTCATAGTTTCTCATATAGTTAGTTTGGATTTATGCAAGTTAACTAAGCCTTAACAAGCTAAGAAGATCTATTCATTGGGACTCACAAATATTGAGCTAGGGTGAGGGTGTTTATATAGGCACCCAAAACCTAGTCCCAGGTGAACAAGGAAACCATAATTCATTCCTTATTCCAGTTCCTCCACCTCCTCAATTCTAAATCGACACAAACACCCCCTCTAAAAAACCATAAGAGCAGGCCATCACAAGGCACCCATTTAGGTTTGGGTTTTGTCAATTTAAGTCCCTTCAGTTTACATATTTAAATAACCGTTAAGTTAGTTATAAACTATAACGATTATTTAAATATATTACGTGAAGTAAATTTAACAATAAACGTATTCTAAGTGTCTTAACGTGTGTGCCCCCAATAGGCTTAAGTATTTCTAATCGTATAACACGCGGATCCAACTACCACATTTCAGCAAGTAACACTTTAATTTGTTAATTGATTCGATCAAAATTGACTAGCTCCTCGTCAAATTGCCAAATTAAACCTTGAATCTCAGAAAAGGTTTGAAATTCCGCTATGGAAGATCAAAACGTCCACCAATTACTTCCATGAACCAAGTGAGATTGGCGATTCAAGTAGTTTCTACAGAGGATACCTCTATAAAATAATGTAATGCTTCTTCATTCCAAGACGAGCTTGTGCTTGTTTCTCACCTACAACACGAAAACATCCTCCCATTCATTGCTTACTGCAATGCAGGCAGAGAGAAGACTCTAGTTTACGAGTGTGCTGACAATGGAAGCCTTTCTACTTATCTCCATAAGCTAACATGGGCTCAACGCCTAAAGATTTACATAAGGGCAGCAAAAGGACTCAAGTACCTCCATTCAGGTCTTGGGGAGGACGAGAGTGTAATACATGGAGAGTTCAGTAGCGAGAACATATTAATCTCTGACAACCTAGAAGCTAAAATTTGTGGTCTTGGTTCGTCATTTTTGGTCCCTAGAAATCATCCAGATATCAAAGTTTATGAAAAACCTACAGGAAGCCGAGAAATGGATCCCCTCAACCGTGAAAGCTACAGCCCTAAGTTAGAATCAAATGTGTACTCACTTGGAGTAGTACTCTTTGAAATATTGAGTGGTAAGTTGGTTAATACCAAGTGCGATGGAGATGAAGAGCTAATTCTGATGGCTTTGGTCCGACCACACTATAGTGATGGATTTGATAAGTTTATTGATCCTCAAATAAGAGATGAAATTGATGTTCGTTCTTTAAATATTTGTAAAGAAACTGCATATAGATGCATTAGTTACCACATAAAGGATCGCCCTTCGTTGAATAAGATCATCAAGAGATTGGAGGAAACATTGTTTATTCAAGTAGGTCTTCATTTAATTATATGTCGACTAGTTTATGTCTGCTTGAACCAAAAATATATACATTAAATCAAGGTATTATTGAAACTAGGGAAAATAACAACAAGAAACATCATACTTGTTACAATATGCTTTTATAACACCAAACTTTGATTTTGGTCTTCTGTGATCATAAAAGTCGATATTTTTTCCTTTTATGGGGTTCAATGACCAATTTTCCCTTTTAGGTCCTTACATTATATTACATAATTGTAGTTCTTAAAGAAACATTGAAATTTCAAAACTTGTAACACACATATTACAAAACTAAAAAAATTACTTATAACTAAATTTTAAAACACACACTAATAAAACTTATCTCCAAGTTCATCCCTAAACCATGAATCCCTAATTAACCAACCCTAAACCCTAAGTATTCCTATTATCTTTTTCACCCAATCCCTATCACCTATCATCGTTTTGGGGCTACAGGTCGCGATATGAGCTAGTAACTTTTTTACTGCGTTTTGTAATTCAATTATGTAAACCTACAATTTTATTTAATTGCTTCTTATTATATTACTTATATTCTGTGGGTTGATATTTTATCTGGGTTTGTTATGATGATCTTGTTAGGGTCTTAGATATTATGCACACCAAGTGTTTGATGATATGTTTGAGGGAATTTTTTGATCTTGCTGTTTGGATCAGCTTGTTTTCTGGGCTTATTTGAATTTGGAAATGCGTATAAGCTCATTTGTTTCGGATTATGAGGTTATGATGCTTCGGTTATGTCCTTCTAGGCCACTATGAGTTACTTAGATTGCACTGATTAGTGATTACTTGGGGAGCTGGGTTTGATTTTTAATTCCGCTGATGTTAGGGACTTGGTTCACTGATTATGTTCTTAAAGACAACAAGAAGTCTATTGAAATTGACTCGTATCCCTTATAACCCTTTTGTTGGTGAAAGGCAATGTTTTCTAAGAAATCCTTTTGACTAACCTGGTTGATTGATTGTTCATCTGCTCTTTGTGTTCTGCAATTTTCAAATTTTTTACTTTTATTTGACTGGTTCTTACTATCTAAATATCTGCAGTGGTGGGGGTCTTGTTGCTTACGCTGAATCATAGTCAAGCAGTGCCACAACAGCACAGAAGTTGAACCATTAAAAAAGAAGGTGGTTGTCCTAGGAACAGGATGGGCCAGTACCAGTTTCCTCAAGGATTTGGATATTTCTTTGTATGATGTTCAAGTGGTTTTTCCTTGAAATTACTTTGCTTTCACCCCATTGTTACCTAGTGTTACCTGTGGAACAGTTGAAGCACGAAACATCGTGGAACTAGTTCGTAACATTATAAAAAAGGTAATAATGTTTGTTAAACAGGTACTAAATTCAAATGTTTTTTCATACATATTTTAAGTAGTTGTAATTGTTTTTCAGAATCAAAATGTACTTAGGCTCAAAATGTACACTTAGGCCCAAAATGTACACTTAAGTAGTTGTAATTGTTTTTCAGAATCAATATTAAACCTGATGAGTTCAAGTGTATTGTGATGTATATATAGAGTACGTTTTAGGTAAAATAGAAACTGAATAAAGGACTACGGCTCATTTGAAACTACTAAGTATGTTGCAACTAAGGCCTAGGCAAAGACAGATTGATCCAAATCTGTCATTGCATATATAAGAGGTGATATGAACTGGTGGCTGCAGATGGCTTGGCAGATTTGACATGATTATATAGCTAGATGTTGATTGATGTAGATTGTACGGTTTTATTGTCGTTAATTGCATCATCTCATATGTGTGATTAATAAGTGTAGAGAAGTGTTATTAGATTTGAATAAAAATTGGTTTAGGAACCAAATGTTATAACTGATAAGGTTTTGGTTTCCAGATTGTAGATGTAGTTGCTTAGGATTTGTTTGTTAAGTCAGTTACATGGATAAAATGTTTACAAGTTTTTAAATCTGCATGGGTTTCATGTAAACTTAGCCGGTCCCAAGCCCGGATAAAACGATGAGGGTTAAAAGAGGGGAAACATCTCTTAAAAAGCTTGTATTCATACTTCTTGTGGCCAGGTTAATGGGAAGAAGCCATTAAGCTTTAAGTTTCTAGTGTCCTTGGTTTTTGCAGTTGGGTGTGTTCACTATGACGTGGGATTATTTTCAATATTTGTTGAAAGGTTTCCGAGCATTGTGTGTGAGACTTGTAATGATTATATTTAGTCGATAACCTCATAAAAATAATTTTTCTCATTAAAAAGGGGACCGGGATGGTTGATGCAGAAGTTTGTGTAACAGGGACTAAATTTGTAATTTACCTCAAAGGGCAAAAATGGTCATGAATGCCTATAAAAGGAAAAAAAACAGGACTTGTATGACCACAAAAGACCAAAATGTAAGTTCGGTGTTATTAAAGCATATTGTGACAAGTATGATGATTCTTGTTGTTATTTGCCCTTGAAACTACTCAACTCCATCTGTCATGTTGGTTTTCTAAAAAATTTATGTCATTCCAGCTTTAAATAATTCTTATGCATTGGTGTTTTCATATTTCCATTTTAGACATGAAAAGGATATATATTTCATACAAACAAAGAAACACAAATCTTGGTATCGACTAATTTTGAGCTTCATTACAACATTTTGGTTCAAAAAGACTTGCATTATCTAAACATATTTTATTCGCAGAACCACAGAGCTCCTTCTTTTGTAAGCCTGCAATATCAAAAACTAGAAGATTTCCTTATTCCCTGGAGGGACATCAACATGGCCATTGGAGTGAAAGGTCAAGAAACTCGGATAGGAGATGGTGGATTCAGTGTGGTTTACAAAGGTCAACCACTTGAACGTTGGCAAAACTGCACAGTTTCCATCAAATGCCTGTGTCTCGAAAGTTACCACACAGAGTATGCGTTCTGCAACGAGCTGAATATGATTTTCAGTTTCAGCCATGAAAACATCATCCCTTTCATTGGTTACTGTGATGAAGGCAAGGAGAAATATATAGTTTACGAGTATGCTATTAATGGTAGCCTAGACTGTCATCTCGAGACGAGGAAAAGAGACGCTTCTTGACAGGGGAACATCGTCTGAAGATTTGCTTAGGGGTAGCAAGAGCACTTGACTACCTTCACTCATGGCTTGGGGAGGACAATAGAGTAATACATAGAGACGTCAAGAGCGAAAACATATTATTGGATCACAATTTTGTAGAAAAAGTTTGTGACTTTGGGTTGTCAAAATATGGCACATAAATCAGCCACATACTCAAGTCTACAGAAACGCTGCGGGTACCAACTTTTACATGGATCCAGTTTACCATGAAAGTGGCATCCTCCGCAAAGAGTCGGATGTCTATTCATTTGGAGTGGTAATGTTTGAATTGTTGAGTGGAATGTTAGCTTATAATCGAATAAGGTTAGAAGATGGTGAACTGAAATCTCTCGTAAATATTGTCTGGCGCTACTATGATTACAAACCAGAGTTGCTAATTGATCACCTGATTGAAGATGAAATTGATAATCGTTCATTTAATGCTTTTAGAGAAGTTGCATTTCAGTGTATTAGCTATAAATCAAAGGAACGCCCTTCCATGGAAGCGATTGCAGATCGGATTGAGGAAGCATTGGAACTTCAAGTAAGTATTTTATTCTCATCTATCACCTATAAATTCTGGTTTCCAAAGAACGTATCAAACGATCCTAATTATACAACTTTATAAACTTAATTCATATACGATCTTTTTTTTCATGATGTGAAAATTGTTTGCTTCTACCTTAAATAAAAACCTTGCAATTTTGCAGCATGAACATTAGAATTAATTTTAATAAAGTTGGTTAGCCATGAACTATAAAATTTACAGTAGTATATTCTGTATATGTTTCTTACCATTCATTTGGTTCAACTACATTTTGTGGTAGGTAATTAATCAAGGGGATCTTAACCAAAAGGTGACTGAGAGCTAATGTACCGGGGGATCACTGGAGTAATTACTCGTAACAAGTCGCAACTTAAGTTTCTTGAGTGGTTTATTTTATGTTATGAGATCAGGAATTGGTGTGACTTTTGTAATTTTGAGTTGTATGAAGTGTTGGTTTTGTGTGTGTCCGGGAATAAGCAATTCATTTATGTAATGTACAATTCTTATTTTATGTTATGTGACGAACTGTAATGAGAGGAGTACGGACTTGGGATCAGAGGAGGAAGGAATAGTGAGTTATGAAAGATGAGATTACTTGGTTACAGTCTTTATCCTAACACCAGAATGGTAGTATTGGTTGTGTGTAATAGAGTGTTTGGATGATGACACATATTGTGTTATTAACATGGATTTTCACTTTGATGTTGATGATGTATGCTAGTTGTTTATTCTTATTTTGTAAATGTGAGAATGTAGCTACATTTTTGGATTGGGAGATAATAACTAAGTGGGAAATGTAGTCAATATTTGTTGTGATTATATGTGGAGGAGTGGTATTGACTTAGCTGAGATGAGGCCCTTATGTACTACTGATTGTATCAGGAATTTGCATTCTTGGTATTGGTTTGCTAGTATAGGAGCGAAAATGTAGTCTTAGTTCGATTGAGGAGGATGGCTGGTTTTTGATGGAGGGATGAAGCCTCCCTTTACTTTACAAATACGGCTAATTACTTCGCATGCGACTCTTTGATAGCCCTCTCGATATGTTTCTTATTTCATGATGATATGTGTGAGGATGTAGACTGCAATATGGTTATGGAATGCACATATTGAGGAGGAAATGTGTAGGATAATTTACTGGTGTGTGAATGATTTATCTGAATCGTGTAATCACTTTCAGATCAAAGTATTTCGACCCTATATGACTCGAGGTCACGAAATCCTTAATCGGATAAGACATAAAAATTCAAATCCAAGGCACGAGAAATCAATCAGAAACTTTTCAATATTGTTTGTTGTTCTATTTTGCAAATGAGGCCAGAAATATGGTTATATTCACAACCGAAATTCTCTTATTTTTAGTTATACACCAACCATTATGTTGGTTGGTAAAAGATGCAACAATTAGGTTTTGGTGGGAAAATATGTTAACAGCGATTAGTAAAACTTGTTTTGGTTTTTAGCCGCTTCCATCACTACTACAAAAATGGCCATAGAGCCCTGTTGAAAAGAGCCATAGAGCCCGGTTTTGCCTAGGGGCTTAAAAGGGGAGGGACTCTATTAGAAAACCAAATAGAGCCCGGTTTGAAAAACGGGGTCTATTCCCAGTTATAGAACCCGGTTTTTCTTAAAGAACATGGCTCTATGTAAAAAAAAAAAAAATACTTTTGGAAAAACTCAGCCATTAGATCAAATTTTGAAGAGCAAAAAAGAACCCATTATCATTATTCTTATTTTCATATATTATAAGAAATCCTATCTAACAAATCTTTATCTTTACTTCTATCTTTAGTCTAGCCTTCAAAGCGCGGTTCATCTTGTTCTTGAGCTTTCGTTCTTGCCAACTCATTATATATAGAGGTTGTATATATAACAAGTATGGATTAGAACAAGTGAAATACAATAACAAAAACAAAGTTAACATGAGAACATATAGTTGCTAGCTCCATCACAAGAGAAAAGAAAATGTATGCAATCGGATATCGATTCCTTAATTATCAACCAAAATTTACAATTTCTCACGCTAGAATCCTAGTGTAGTATACTCTGTTTACTATTATTTAATCCTTTTTCTCTTTACCAAACAACAGATTAGCAAAGTATGAATAGTTAAATACAAATGAAGAAGAGCCATGGCAATTCATGAGAACCCAAAACATATAGAAAAGGGTCCGATTCATACACAACCACCGTACATTTTATGTAAACAACTTTAAATAATAACACTGCAATAGAAGATAATAATTACCATAGTTCTTCAACACTGTTTTGTAAGGAAGTGCCAGTAATAAGAAACTTGTTTTCGTGCTGAACTCCCATATATGAAGAAATTCATTCTTAGTATGCTACAATAAACCCAAAACAGAAACAGAGAAAAGATAAACCGTACCTTGAGTGCTATTAATAATAATGCTTCGCCATTTTTCAATCTATGCGCTTCATCAACCATAAGATACTTCCATTTTATTGAATATGACCATGACATATTAGGTCTATCTTAAGATTCGATGTACTTCAAATTATAAATATTTGGGATCACCCAATGTCATGTTCTATTAAGTTAACAAACTTCAAATTTGAGCATTATGACACTTGGTCACTTATATAAGTATATTAGAGTACGTGACAAGTGGTGGTTAAAGTTTCATTGATAGATACAAATATATGTGAAGTTTGTTTGACAATAGCATATATGTACGTATGAAGTATGACGCATCGTGTTTTTCTTAGATGTAAGACTAAAAATGGTTCATTTGTCAGTCTCACTGTTTGATCTCACGGTTAACATGAGAGATTAATCTAGTAATTAATGTTACTATTTTATGGACATAGAGACGGGATGTAATGACAACTCTAGATGCGATCCTTAATTTAGGTTGAGAAGTTAAAACATCATACGAATTGGAATCCATATACACTTAACATAATTAACTTAAAGGTGAAGTAGCACACAACTTGATCGGAGTTAGTTGATTATGGTACGTAAATGTTAACGCCATGATAACTTATACCGATACATGCATTCTCCTAATGTATCATTTTCTTACGTATTCGAAACGACCATGCCCAAATTCGGTGCGTTTGTTTTTCAAACTTTAAATGGAATAAAATTAAAAAGTGATAAGTAATAATAAATTAATAATAAAGATACCATACAATGCATACATTGGTAATTACTATGTTTTACAAAAGCCATTGTTTGATAAATAAAAAAACTCGTTTGGGCCTCAGAGAGTAAATAAATAAAAGGGTTAAATTTATTAATTACAAACGTATTTTTAAAAATTTCCACATATTACCAACATGGTGATTTTAGTATCATTATTACCTTTCAAACTTTTAAATTTGTTTAAAAGTTAGAAACATTCTCAAAGATGACCTGTGATAACAAGTTCTCAAGTACAAAATACCTACACATCACCTTTTTTACCGGTCATATTAAATTTTTTATTATTTTTTTTCCACCTTGATTAAAAAATCCACATCACTTGTCCACCTCACCCACCATCTTCCAACATCAGTTTTCTTCATCTAACCCTAAAAAACATCACCAAGATCTCCATCTTTTTCGGCGAACTCCACCTTTTCCGACGAGCTCATTGAATCTATGAACACCTTTCTTGCACTTGCTTTTTTTCTTTCCAACACCACTACTATCCACTTGATACATAGATAATACATAACAAATGCACCTAAATGAATCTACCCAGCAAAATACATGTGATGCAAGTATGCCATCACCATATGCGATTTGATACAATACTTCGACAATAATTATACAAGAACAACATCATCGATCTTCAGATTTCATCACCATCTCCCCAACAACATGTTTCCAACATCATTTACCCAACACTGTCCCCAAACACTATTTTCCATACACCATCTTTCCACCATCACTATAGAACAATAAGGAAAGAAAATAACAAATGATCTCGGGTTTTATTTTGGAAATAGATCCTTCCAGACCAATAAAAAACCCATCAGATCTTCTAAACACGCGTCAAACCAAAACTTCAAAATAGATCTTCTAAAAACCCATCGATATACTGATTTGATAAAAACCCATCATCGATCTTCTAAAAGCGAATCAAACCCATAATCGATCTCGGGTTTTATTTCGAAATAAAAGGGTGTGTTGGTGCTTCGAAATATTTGGTGACTGAGTTCTTGTGTTGGATAAAAGAGAAGCACTACAACTGCATATTGAATTTTCATTCCAAATGCAAATAATGAAAGGATGTTTTTGTGGTTTTTTATAGTCACATGGCTTATTTGCATAGCATCCAGTTTGATGTGTTGTTTTTTTATAGTCCATAAAAGTCAAATACCACTTGGATTAAATGAAGGAAGAAGAATATGGATGAGGTAAAAAAGTCAACGATAGTCAAAGCCACGTGGAAAAAAATGATGTGAAAATTATGAAAATTACATGTGTAATATTTACCAGCACGAATAAGTTTGGAAGGTAATAATGATACTAAAATCACCATGTTGGTAATGTGTGAAATTTTTTGAAAGTAAGTTGGTAAATAGTGACTTTAACCCTAAATAAAAATACAGGCTAGAAATTTGGATATTTTGTTTTAAGAAAGACCATTTTCATGATTAATCCACTTGTTTTTTCATTATATATATATGATTCATTTCACATGATCAGTTTCCTCCCACAACTCTTTCCAAATTCTCCTCATTCATAAATTGTGATCAGTAATGGGTTTACCTCTACAAAATATTTCTTACACCTCAGAATTCACCGAAGCTCGTTCTGACCCACACTCGATCTCAAACGAACAACAACTCACTCTAAAGAATGAACACGTGAAACCTCAGCCTTCAGTGGGAGACATGGCGGGTAACAGACCCAAGTATGAAGCTAATAATGTTGATGATGTACAAGGTAAAGTTCGTGAACTCAATAGATTCACTAAAACTAAATTCCTAACTATCTCCCCTTAAGGGACGATCATTGAGATCTCTATTAATGATCAACACTTTCTAAATTTATAACAATCTCCCCCTAAAGGGTGATCATAGAGATATCTCTTTGCGACCTTGGATATTAATCTTTAATGCTTTTTGTCTTGATCTTAAGTCTTGTTCATGTAATAATTCTGCTAGTTCTCTTTTTTCCAATAATGCTCTTGTGATCTTGATGTTTTCATTGTCTTTTGTCTTTTGTCTTTTGACTTTGCGTTTGAGATCTTTCATCATTACTTACCATGAATGCATCTTGATTTGTCTTTAAGATTAGCTTTATTCATTTGACCAACATACTCATATGTGTCTTGAAAGCTAACAATTTACCTCAATGTAGACCTTTTGACTTGATCATAACTGTGACACCCTAGGCAAATCCCACATCGGCTTACAATGACACAACGCGTTTTGTGGTCGGGGTTCCTAGGAACTAGCAGTTAAGCGTGCTCATGTGAGAGTAGTACGATGACCTGCCAAAAAGTCTTCACCTGAGGGCCACAAAGCAAAGCCGTGAGCCTGCGGCCAAGGCGAACAATATTGTGGTCTGCGTAAGGTGGGGTGTTACAAGTGGTATCAAAGCCACTCCTGAGCCGTTTGGGATGGTAGGGCAAACCTCATCGAGGACGATGAGTCCCTAAGGGGGGTGATTGCGACACCCTAGGGAAATCCCACATCGGCTATGGCCTGGCGAAATGCTGGGTTCATAAGATAATATTCGCCTTACAAATGACACAACGCGTTTTGTGGTTTATTGCAAGTGAGGTTCCTAGGAATTGGCAGTTAAGCGTGCTCGTGTGAGAGTAGCACTGGTATGGGTGACCTACAGGGAAGTCTCACACGAGGGCCACAAAAACAAAGCTATGTGCCTGTGGATCGTGACACCCTAGGCAAATCCCATATCGGTTGTGGCCTGGAGAGATACTGGGTTCATGAGATAACATCCACCTTATAATGACACAATGCGTTTTGTGGTCTACCGCGAGTGAGGTTCCTAGGAACTGGCAGTTAAGCGTGCTCGTGTGAGAGTAGCACTGGTATGTGTGACCTACCGGGAAGTCTCATACGAGGGCCACAAAAACAAATCCGTGAGCCTGCGGGCAAGCGGACAATATTATAGTCTGAGTAAGGCGGGGTATTACAAGTGGTATTAGAGCCACTCTTGAGCCGTTCGGGATGGTGAGGCAAACCTC
>BQNB010018120.1:60000-68789 GCA_026074375.1 Tanacetum coccineum | reverse complement strand
CTAAAAACAACAGTAAACACACATCAACACCCCTTAAAAACTGGTTGCTTATTTCCTTAACCAAACGCCAATGAGTCACACCTATAATAGCAATGATGGTGTTACGTCGTGTAGGTGTAATTTATGCTTTCAAGTTTTAAATTTATAATTTAACGACTTTACCTAAAACAACACTTTCACGGGCAGTGTACCAGATCGATGGGAGATGGTAACTAGGGTGTCGATCACTAAGAGCGAGAAACACTTTTAATTTATTAATACTTTGGTTTTCTAATCTAAGTTAGTCTAATCTATGCTAAACATATGCTAAACCTATGTTAATCCTAGATCTAATGGATAAGGGGGGTTTTCAGCCTGAGAGACTGGCATGGGTTTAGTGGTGGCTAAAACTAATTCAAGACACTAAAACACACGCAAGCAAATTAACAAAAAAATAAAAGAACGGTCTAGCCAAATATAAAAAAACTATATTAACCATTATTAATTCAATCAGAACGTTGGTTTGTTTATTTAGTGCAATGATTACTTATCTCGAGGTGGCATATCATTCTTAAGACTTAGGAGGTATTTCTTCCTAAGACCTAGACACATAGAATTCGGTCACAAGTAAATGCATCCGCATAAAGCATCCTTATTTGCTGATTATAAGCTATCTTAGGGATTAAAGCAATGGTGATCTTGTTAAACCCTAGCTCATGGAGACTTTACCCACTTACTGTTTAACGGCTCTTTATATACTAGTAGTCCACTGTCCGAGTCCTTACCAATGGAATAAGAACGTACTCGTTGATACCAAGGTTACCTTATGGCTCAACTAAGATTACTAAACTAAAGGAATGGATAGGTTAGTATTTGTGATCCTATGATTAAAGATATATAAATTACAATATGAAGAGCTATCCCGGACTCTTAGCCTACGCCTAAATAGCACCGAAGTTGCAGCGCATTAAATATGTATGACTAGACCCAGTTGAATGATAGGTCACATACTTAAGCACATAAACAAGTATAAATTGATAAACATAAACAAGTAATCAATAATAAATTAAGAAATCGAGATAAACGAACCAAACATTCAGATATTCATAATAATGGCTAATACTCGAAGGTATTAACCTTCAAATGTCATAATTAATACAAAAGTAATGATTTAGCCAAGGCAAACTAACCGAGTTAAAGAATGATACCAAACAACTGAACGATTACAAGAGTACACGAAATTACACATTGTCTCCTATGGAATTAATTGCGTTGCTCTACCTCTTCTGCTTTTTTTCTCCTTTGAAAACTGAATTTTATGGTATAGGTATCAAGAATATGATTTAGCACACTTAAAACTCGTTTTTGAGTTTTCTATTTATAAGGTCTAGAATATGGTCGATATGGCGTATCCAAAGTCTTGGATACGGCGTATTGGGAATTTCTTGGAGTAGGTACCACATTTGATATCTTCCATAATATTTTATTTCCATATGGCTTGAATACGGCATATTGGACTTCCTTGATACGACGTATTGGATCTTTTTTTCTTCATGGTCTTTAGTGAAGTGTAGGCACAGATACGTCGTATCTTCCTTGATGGATATGACGTATTGGTTGTCAGAACAGTAATCTTCAAATATCTTTGTTTAAGCTCTAGAATGCGTGCCTTTTAGTTAACTTTCACCAAGTACTCCATAATTACTGCAATTCTTAAATACAAACGATTAAGTAACAATTCTTTGCAATATTTATACAAAATGAGTTATTTACATGGGATAAATGATGCTATAAAAGTGACGTTATTTGATGTCATCAAATATCCCCCCACTTGAATCCTACTTGTCCTCAAGTAGCCTTTAGAAGTTTATGAAAATGTATCCCTAAGGATTTTTCCGTTTAAGCATTTATTCGATCTATTACAAGTACACAACCAAACACCTCACGAAATAGGAAGATGAAAACACTCAAATCACTCAACTAATCTATGTGGTAACATGTAACTAATTCGCTCAGTTGCTCGGTCGTGACGAGTACTCTATCATAGGCTTGGCAAGGATACACATCTCCATCACTAGAGCTAAGGAGTAACAAGTTTATAAAGGTAAAATGGGTTTTTATTTTAAGTCTTAGGGTTGATCATTCTATGATCTTTCACCAAAAGTACCACACCAACAAGGCAGCTGAAGCACACATACATGGCCGTAACGACGGAATAGAAATGTGTGTTCGATCACATCCTTATTCGAGTTTAACCAAGGGTTAAGATGAAGAATGATATAAGGTAGGGATCTTCTAACTTTCACCAATAGTAATAAACCAACAAGGCAGCTGAGACATGCATACATGGCCGTAATGATGGAATAGACATGCATACTCATACACATCCTCATTCGCATAAAACCCATGGTTAATGATTAGGAAAGGGAATTAAACTGTTGTTAAATAAAAATTACAAAACAAATAGACTAGGTCCAAGATATAAGTTGCTAGACACTTTTTTCCCGAACGTTACCATGATTAAGACACAACTATTTACAAACGTCTTGATCATAGATCAAAAACAACAACCTGAGTTGGCGTTCCCCTAACGGCCAACTTCCCAATCATCCCATACTTTACATACTTTTACAAGACAAGTGGCGATATCTACCACTTTATACAATACTCTACATCGTTGACTTATAAGATGTATCAATGAATAATCGATCCTTCATATAATTCCTTTGGTCTAAGCTTTTGCGAAACGAGTATCTCCAAACTTTCCTCCTCTTTTTTTGTTATGGTTTTCTATTTTTTTTTAAATATACTATACTACGAAACTCGATTTAATTTCACCATCTTCACGATCATAATAACTTCGAATAATTCTTTCGATAATTCTTCATTCTTCGGACGTACCAATAATTGTGTTGGTAGTAAAAATACATAAGTTTTGACTACTTTATACATTCCCATTTGTAATGCGCAAATTTATTCCTAATCGTACCAAAGATAGAAAATTGACACAAGACTCGGGAAATACATACTTTACACTTTAAGCAACTAGGAACCGATAAATGGACTTAATCTAACTGGGTATGCTAAGGTGTAAAAGTATAACGAAACAAACAGTTGGTGTAATTCCTAAAGGATTGGCTCTATTAGTTTTTCCAGGGGTATCTTACTCTTAAGATGGGAGTAAACAAAGGGTTTATACGGGGATTTAACTAACCAGTGTAGTTATTTAATAAAACAACATATAAAGGCTTTTTGGGTGTAATCCTAAAAATTTACTAATTTAAACAAGTTACTCCATCTAAATTCATAGTACTCATTATTGTGGTCTCGAATAGATATACCAGGACAAGTTCTAAAGTCTACAACATCACCGGCACACTCATATTTTTGTAGAATTTGGGTAAACATTTGGAAACAGATAAGGTTAAATCCTTACTATATCTAATAAGGGTTATTGTGTGCAGGTTATGTAACAAGTAATTTTACAAAAGTATAATTTTTTTTAATTTGAGCATAATTTAAGCATTTTGATGTGAAACATATGACAAGTATACATTCTAATTCTCATCCCCCCACTTGAATTATACAACGTCCTCGCTGTATATATAAAACATTAAAAACGGGAATTAAAAGAATTAAAATGAGAAAACTCTCATGATATTTTGCTCGGTAGATTCTCCAAGTTAAGTTATTGAGCAAGATTGCGTGTTGAACACTCGTCTTGAAGTTTCAAGACTCCAATACTTCCAGATTTCCAGATTGTAGATACTTCACCAACTTTGTCGATTTCTTTTCAGCGAGGTCATGTGCAAAATATAGGAAAAATATGCAAAATCCTATCTCGGGTATCTATGGTTAATTTAAATAAGCTAAATAAACTATACAGGAGACCAATACGCCGTATCCATAAACTAGAATACGCCGTATAGAAACCTGTAAAAAGTATCTAAATATGGGCCAGTCTGTTGAATACGTCATATCATGTGCATGAATATGCCATATTGACAAAGCTGACAATAATGTTTAAAGTGCATAAAAGTAAAGGACTGATAACGTCCAGATTTAAATGAGATCAAAAGAATATGTAACTGATTTTTAGGAATATTAGTTACACAAATTTCAAATGAGGGACTTGAAGGTTATACTTTGTTTTTTCAAGTAGGTATTAGTGACATCATTAATGATGTCATTAGTGATGTCATTTGTGATATAAGCAACATTTTAAAAAGATGTTTATTTATTATATGTATAGATTAGAGCATCCATAATGCTTTAAGTTTTTTTCTGACTTGAAGCATTTATGACAATAAATGTTAAAGTTGTGATGTCTTGACACATTTATTACAAACAAGGTTTTTAACCCGCGCTTCGCTACGGAGCGCGGGTTTTTATGTTAGACGGAATGAACAATGTGAGATGCACCTGTTACTAAAAAAACCCGTACACAAACCTTTCTATGAAAAGTAAGGTAAGATGAATGCAATAGAAACAAAAACACTAAAGTGTGAAATATTCATTATGTAATAGAAATTTATACATTTGTCTGTATTGTCAAACTATACATAAATTTCTTAGACTCTATCCTCCTCCACAGATACCGTGACTATTCTGGAATTGTTTCTGAGATGGATAGAACAGATAGTCGCGTTACCAACACAAATCTACCTGCTATCTATACAAATGTCGGGATAGTCCATTGCAAGAACACAGCAAGCAGACTTCTTTTTTCTACCAGCTACTTCCCAAACATCGACATATCGCTCACCAAGAGTGGATGAAAGTACATATTTACCATCATGAGAGAAGGTCATAGACCGAACGCCCCCACTGTAATAATATATGTATAATATATATGATTTAAGGCATAAGCAAAAGGAAATTGCAAGAAGCATTTACTTAACAACCTATTTACCACCACCTCTAAGAATGTGAATAAGAATCAGATGAACTTAGAGAGTGCTAAAAAATTTCTGCATTTTTTATAGTATGAACAATTGAAGATCTTTAAATGAGTTGCTGTTGTTGCTAAAAGGTTCCCATCTGATGTTAAGACTTGGACATTAAAGTGTGCAGTACGACCAAACAAAATAAAAACCGCAAAAAAAGAATACGCAAAAACGTTTGATTACACGATGAAGTTTAATCGCATTAGTTTAAAAGAGTTTTCTACATCTTTCAGAGAAAAGTGGTAAACAGGATGTGGGGGGGGGAAATTCATATGCAGACAATATCCTAAGTGAAGCTTTTGTCATTTATGAACATTCTGTATTAGAAAGTCTAAGAAGTTCTACTAAGCTTGGTATGGTAAATAATATGCATTAAAATCAGACGTATAAAAAGTTACGTGCACCTCACTTGACGAAGATTTAATGGGTCCATTTCCGCTTTATTTAAGAAACAACAGATTACAACAACTCTTGAATCTAAACTATCAGCATCAGGTATGATAGTGTGTTTTATTGTAATTTACTACCCAGCTAAGCTAATAGCTTACAACCTCAAAATAAAACACAAATTCTAGTAGCCGCAGATTGATTCAACTAATAATCAAGTTTGGGACTTAAGTTAAACGTTAAATATATGAACAGATTTTTTAAAATGGCCAATTTATTCTTCTTATACATGTCAGGAGTCTAGAGTGTTTGAATAAGCCGAATCTACTTGCGCTTGTCTGCTTACTTTAAAGTCAAATAAGAAGTTTCAATAATATTCTTATTTACATAAGCAGATCCAAAAACTAATTTCTAACGTACTTATTTTATAGTTTATAAACAGAAGCATATGCGTAAAATATAACCAATCCCAAGCACACTCAAACAATCCTGAAGTTTCCGTAAGATGAGTGAGATTCTATTGTTTTCGGCCGACCCAACCCATCATATTTTCCAAATTAACGTAACTCGCCTGAACTTTTTTCCCGTCATTAATGGACTCGTATTTCGTTACCAATACATGATTTTTTTCTTAAAGCAGTTTCTGACAGTCTGCTACTTCATAGCCACTTCGATGTGTAAGTTCGTTTTTTAAGCATTGTAATACATGATAGTATGAAACGGAAAGAAACGTACCTGGGAATTCTTGGTTACTATATGCAGATCCAGTAGCAAGCAAACGTCATTTTAAACAACTTGTCTACAAAAAAAATGAGCAACAAACAGCCAGCAAAGTTCGTTATGACAGGCGAAGCTGGAACGACAATTTTTAGACGCGGGAATGGTTGTAAACTTTACCTGATCTAGCTCTTCACCCTCTTCAGCTCTATAGCATGTGTGTGCACATCGGCAAGCATAGCTCGCATCGTCTTTCTTTAAGTTATTTTTTGCAAAATAGACCTGAGACACAAAAAACACTGGTTAGTTATGGCGCAACAAATATCAGGAGACCTCACAATAAGCAGCTTAAGAAATCCTGTATGCAACTGTCATATACTAAAAAAATGTATGATGGAATTATAAAATCTGTTTAAAAAGTGAATCATTTAGCATAAGGCTACCCTGCGACGCAAAACGTTGAAATAATTTGTTCTAGGTTGGTTGGATGCTAGTAGTGCATGATGTACTTCTTTTTCGGCATGCGATAACGAACCATCAGAACCTTAGAATAGCCTTCGCCTAAATCAATATACGACGACGAAACACCTGTGAACAACACACCAAAGAAAATCAGAAACCGAATTTCATAGCTAAGAAAAAGGTATAGTAGGGTGCAACAAAATTAAAAATAGGTTGAAAGAAAAATAAACTCAGAAGCCTTTTTGCATCGCCAGTTTGAGTTGGTAAACCATGTCCTGTAACTTGTTTTTTTCCACGTGACCGGCCAGAGTCAGCCGTACCGAATTTGAAAACTAAGAAGAAAATACAGTTGGGTGTAATTCGAGTAGCTAACTAACAGATAATCTAACGTATCAATACCTCTATAATTGATTTAACAAACAACTTTGTTTTTTTTTTCTTCAATTAGTTTTATGTTTGACCAACGGATTCAATGTACATATAACTAATTTAATCACATCACTACCAACCGTAGCATGTGAACCATCATTCATTGTCGATCTTCCAGCCCATGGCTTCGTTTGATTTTCTCTTGCAATTCTGGCATTGCTTCGCATAAAACAGTTTAATATCAATCATTGAGACATTGGCACGTAGCAAAATAGTTCTACAAAACAGCTTATAACAGAAATACCATAAAAACAGCATACCTGTAACCCATTACCTTCACGAACAAAACAGTTTTATGAAGAAGTCCTCCATGCCACCACGGCCTGATATGAGCGAACAAAGAATACCAGGTAAATAAAGAAGTAATACTTAAGGAACATATATAAATTTCAGGCTTTGAAATTGAAGTAGTAGGGTGTATAAGCGAGACACCTATGAGTATAAGGGAGAATGCAGTGAGCCTACCATCTAGCGTAAGGCGATAGGTAAAACAGAGATTAATAAAGGTTTAATTACCTCTGAACTCTTACTCGATTCAGGCAGTTCGCAGGTGACCGTTGCCGATGTTGAAAGAAGATGTCTCACAGGTGACCGGTGTTGTCAACAGTAGAAGAACAGAGTAAAATCTTTAGAGAAAAACAATTTTTTGTCTAACGATAATTAATACCGCAGTTTGGGAAAAGTTGTTCTTACCTCCTTCAGCACAGCATACGTGTTCTTCAGGTTGCATTGCGCAGACCTTGACCCGTCATGTTGTTGCCTGGAAAGCTGGTGCGTGAAGGTTTTTTTGTGACACGGGTTTTTTACGTCACGCCAAAGGTCTGACGCCTTAGCAATATTGACCGGTCCTGGTTACCAAAGTGTGTTACCATGTTCTGAATAAACAAAAGAAATGGAAAACATCAGCGACGGATACTCAGAAGCAAAATTATAAAAACTTAAAAGTAGCTAAGAGTATTGAATCATGCAAACATCACTTTTTAAAGGGACTTCAGGTGCTAAACTTATTGCCTTAGCTACTGTATTAGACAGATTTCATGACTAACTCATCCTTATAAGTTATATATATGAATTTATGCATTGTAAATGCGATCCTTCAAGACAAATCCTAAATCGTATAATAAAACGAAAACAATAGAACAAAAAAATAATGAAAGAACTTTAGTTGAATTAAGTTTCAACTCAGGTTGATCCCACACGTGATAGGCAACTTTAGACTTGTTAAACCCATTTGTCCATCTTTCCTTTTTAGCTCGTTTTTATTTATGTTACCATTTCGATATTAGATAAGCATATAAGCACCTAAGTAAGCAATCCATAACACATTCGACCCATTCTGACTGTACAAAATTTCCTGTCTTGAACAATCCCATTTGACCCTTTTCCCGACCTGCCCATTTTGCTACCATTTATCAGTTACGATCCTAAAGTAAAATAGCTAAATAATTACTTGTTCTAAGAGAAGACAATTGTATCATCACGTTTGCGAAATTGAGACACACCTGCAAATTTCACAAATTTACCCAAATTAAACACATACCCACAATGACACAAAATTTCTTTATCCATAAACTAAGTATATAAGAAAATAAGCAGAAATTTTAGTAATTCCAAACACTCCCTTATCACTTTTAGCTAAATATTTGTACATAAGATACTACACTTGACAATGTAACTACCATAGATATGTGGTCAAGTTAACGTATATGCTTTTAGTTGATGCCTCTATATGTGGATAAGTTAAAAGCATATACGTTAACTTGACCACATATCTATTAATTTAATCTATAAGTTGTATCTTAGGTATGAAGAGTCAAAGAGTTAGGAATGCTTTTGGAAGATGGTCCAATTTGGGTGTATCTTAATTCA
>BQNB010018120.1:32500-52500 GCA_026074375.1 Tanacetum coccineum | reverse complement strand
ATTGGAAATATCTTTTTATCTAATTATTTTTTTTATGATTTAATTTCATCATATATTCTAAAATTTTGTGCTCTTTAATTCAACATTTATTTTAATATATTTTTATTAATTTTTACTTTTTTTAATTTTTAATGCTTTCGAAACCGGTGCTTTACGCGGGTACCTTCTAGTAACTATAAAGATATTTTAGGAGGTTTTGTTTAGGCTTAGATACGTGTTTGTAAGTTCATGTGATTTGGATTTAAATTTCACAAACCTAGATTTTCTGGTTTATAAATTTATTATGATCTGAAGATGAAGAATAAGTTTATAAACCTAAAAGTAAACCAAATAATAAGCCTAAAAATGGGCTAAACAAATATTATATAAGTTCATACGCTTATATATATGCTCAAACAACCACCTTTCAATTGCGTGCTACGATTAAGTTGAATTTTAGTTGTGTAGTCTGATGTCGCTTTTCAATCTACCCAAACAACTGGATTATACTAATCTAGTCGTTTTAAAACACTCCACTAGCTGGATGAAATACAATAGATAAACTATTAAAACATGTTTTGTAGTTTTGTATGATATCATAGATTCATAGAGAAATAATTATATACAACAAGTGTATGTGCCAGGGTGTTCAAAAATTCCAAAAACCGACAAACTAAGTTGAACCCTCAATCGGAAATAAAAAAGACTCGAAACCGAAGAAACAGAAATCGAAAAGAACCGAAACTGAAAAAATCTGCTTATTAGAGTTAGGTTTCGATTTTAATTTCAGATGTTTACGGTTAACCGAATCATGTATAATATACATGAAGGTTTTTAGCTAAATATTCAAGTAAATGTAGAAGATTTGATTTTATAATTAAACTACTTTTATTGTATAACGACTATTTTGTTCTGAATATAAATATTCGCTAAACATCAGTGTGTGAAAATTGTTTAATGTAGCCCTAACTTATAAACGTCGAACCATGTTTTTGTTGATATGTTATGTATGCTTCTCTGAATCCAATTATTGTGACCGGAGAACTTTAAAATGATATTACCTCCATCCTATATTAAATGTTCAAGTTTGACTTTTGCAGCCTTTTTTTTAACTTTGACCTTAGATAATTTTTTTGTGTGTGTTATATAATACTTAATAAAAATTATATCAAATGAAAATACATTTAAAAAACAAAAACATTTAAAGTCAAAGATGAAAAAGAAAGATTTCAAAAAGTTAAAGTGGACATTTAATATGAAACGAAGGGAGTATTATTATATTCAATGTTATTTGATTTGGGTAATGCTATTTAGGCCTACAATCTATGCCTAAATACATACCTAATGCATAAAATACTTGTACAATTGATTCATGTATTTTCTCTCTTCAAATTCCTACCAATCATTTTTTCAAATCCACCAATCAAATCATTAGGCATACTAGTAGGCTTGCTAATTAGGCATAAGAATTATTTTTTATTTGATTTCACTAAAATAACATTTAGATTATAAACTTGTTAATATTTATTTGTTAAACTCGATTAACCATATAGAATTGTTAACCGTAACTCGAAATCGTGGGTAACCGTTCATTTCGGGTACCGCATTTTTGGTTACCCGTCTAGTATGGTTCGGTTTCGAATAGTAAAATAAATTACCTATCTCGCGATGAATAGTAAAAATCTTCCAACTAACCAAATCAAACCGCCTCGTGAACACCCTATGATCCGTCTGCTACATGTTCTGCGTCTTCTTTTGTTTGTCGTGGGTTGTGAGTGTCTGCTATAACATTGGACGACATTATATTCTTGACATTTTTTATATTGTGTCTAAAACTAGTAAAACTACCTGACCATACGGATCACAATGACCAATTGATGGAAGTTTGTTATTATACATTTATATTAAAGCCTAGGATCAGGTCACAAACATTTAATGCCAAAACACAGGTCAACCCGTAGGAACCCGGCCGAAGCTGGGTCAACCCGCCGAAACCCAATGACCCGACTCGATCTTTTAATATCGCCCCAAGTTTAAAATATTTAATAGTGCATTAATCCCTCACCAGCCCCTCCTTCTTCAGCCTTTCACGTGTCCCTCCACTCATCCTCTTCCCTGATACTCACGAAGCTTTCTCCCCCCCCTCACCTTAATTGACTAGATAAGATAACACTACCCACCCACCCACACACACACTCTTTTTCATATCACTGAAGATGTATATGCAACAAGATCAATCAAGAGGAATTTAAGTTCCAACATCAGTTGTTATGGCGATTAAAGGAATTTGGCTTATTTGGGTTATTAAGTTGAAACTTGACGAGTTTAGATTTATTTGTGTTAAATTTTGTGGGTTTTGAAATTTAGGGTATAGATGATTTTTGTTTATGCATATATATATCCATTTGATTCAACGTAATTACTAATTAGTTATGATTTGTGCATTTTCTGTTAGGAAACCTTTAGCGTTGGCTTGACTGAGCAGGTCAAGATTGGGATTGCTTCAATGTCGCTTCTATGTTGGACACTGGCGATGATGATGATTGTGGTATGGTTATGTTATTTTAGTCTTTCTCTTGGATAAGATAGAGTCTGCTTATGTATAAAGTAGAAATGTTGATGCTAATGGTATAGGTTTCTTTTATGACTTAGGTCAATTGTTTGTTTGAGCAAGCCGAACTTTTAAAATTCACATATCTAAATATTCATTTTGGGTAACCTCTTTCATTGCATTGAATCATAGGATTTTGTGCGACCTATATGATTCAAGGGACGTCTGGCTACGCTTATTAAAAAACCTCATGGCTTTAGCAAAACTTATTATTAAAGCGTTTTTTACACTTCAAATGCTACTAATAAACACCTATTAAATGGTTTTTGCCTTAGCTTATAGTACACTGTGCTAAAGAATACACTTTTAGCCACACGCTCCATACTTTTTCTTTTGTTGGTCAAAATTGTTTGTACATTCCCAAAAGAAATATGTGTGAATACTACGCTACCATTTATACAGTATTCCGTTGTACGTCTATAGATATGAATCTATGATACTCATGATTCAAAGATTCCATCTCAATATTATATATTGGACAACGATATGCAGCACAATTAGCTGCTTTAAATCTTTTTACACTTAGATTCCAATGTTTCTTATCATGAGTTTTGCGGTCCAAATAAAGAAGTTTGTAATAATTTTTAGTGTTGGTTTGGTTTTGTTTGGTTTGTGTAGGTATGTTCTCGCTGAGAAAGAAGATAGAGGATTCTGATAACTATGTTGCGATGTTGGGTTTAAGTGCTTTGGAGTTTGAAGAAGCACGTAGGAGGTCTCATAAAGAAGGTTGTTGTTCATTAGCCTGATTGTGAGTAGAACCGATCTTTTGAGTCGAGCTGACTACGATACAGAAGATGGTTCAGAACCTCACTGCTGAATCAAAAATAGAATAAAGGAAGTTGGTAAGAGCTCATACGAACCTACATTTGGTTCAAATACGACATCATTACTGTGTAAATCGACCGTTTCACATTTTCTTACTTTTGGCAGTATTATTTTAGTTTCTTGTTGAAATGTTTTACTGTGTTACAGTTTGAAGATTGGAGATTCGCTGCACGGAGTTTCATGAGTCCCTTCCAGACACATTATTTGTTCAGCGTGGCCCTTAAAGAGCGTACTAGCATGGAGAATCCAAATGGAAGATTAGAAATTGTTTCCCAAAGCAAAATAAATGATTTACGGGTCAAAATATACCTCGAGGGCTGCAAGACTTAAACAAACGTAAGGCTTCAGTGTTCTAGAACCACTTGCTTTAAGCTACAATACATAAAACATAATGAAGTCTCTGTTATTACGGTAGTTTAGCCTTATAGTACTTTGTGCTCATTCTTAATCTCTTCATACATTGTTGTTAGGAATTATATGGTGAAAGTGGAATAATTAACAATAAACTGTTTACATGGTTTGCCAATATAGTATGATTTATTTTGTCGATTGGCACCTGACAACTGGTCTCTTTGTCAACGCAACTTTTTCCCCGTTGTTGGAAAGTTTTAAGTGTTTTTACCATTTCTATCTTTTATGCTTGTTTAGCTTATTTTCCTTGCTTATCTTTGTGTGCATTTGCTTATTAGGTTTAGTGCCCAATCATATCCTTGTCATATTCAAACATTGATTATCATTTCGTCATTCGATTTTCCATTCAAGCCTTGTTGGGACATAACGACCCGGAAACACTCTATACTACTTTCGGTTTCATTGATTTTATGGATTTTGATCCTTGTTATATATTTATATTTATTTATATGTAAAAAGGAGTAAGAATACGCGAGTCATGGACGCTACAAATGAACCGCCTGCCAATCGCAAGCATGAAGGTTTGTGGTCATCTTTTGGGTTTTGTGTTTCAGCGATTTTTTTCAATGGTTTTTAGGTGTGGTGGAATATTGAAAGCTCAAAATTTGTTAAAAGCAATCTCCAATTTAATGCTCGAGATGAACCTACTCGAGCTTTTGGGTTTTGTGTTTTATCTTAGGCAGCACCTGATATTTCCAAAAGATGACCACAAACCTATTGAAACCATAATTTTAAGTGTGCTGAAATATTGATTAGGTTCATTTCGAAATGATGTTAACCTGTGAACCTATCCACAGGTTAACATCAATCTCTTTATTTGCCACAGGTTTTTTAATTGTGGTGAAATATTGAAAGCTTGATATTTGTTAAAAGCAATCTCCAATTTAAAGCTCTAAATGAACCTATTCGATCTTTTGGCTTTTAGGTTTTGCTTAGTTTCTTTCCGCCGATAACCTTCTGATTCAAAAACTATATCTACCAAAATAAGTTGAGGTAAGCAGAAGCTGAGATGATGCTATTGTATTAGCATTTTAAGCGTTTATGATTTTTCTTATTTTGTTACCGTTAGAATAAATCTTTCATTCTGTTTTGCATGTTTTTACTTTTGGGTATGTATCACTTAAAACATATTTACCTGATGAGGATATTGATCTAAGTGTCTTTAGCAATAATCCAAGCTTAAAAGATACATGGGCCAGTGAGGTCGTTTGTTGAAGACCTAGGAAAAAATCAAAAATGCATAATTTCATGGAAAAGAAGTTCAACACATTCAAGCGGAAGTATGTTTACCTTTCTGATGTTTTTAAGTATTAGTATACCCTATTTTAACACATTACCTCGACAATGGTCTAATAGTAAAAGACTAAAAATTATAACCTGAATTCATCATCTGATCATATATTTTTGTATCATTTAGTCTAAAGATTCTGGAAAGTCTTCAACTGGAGGCCAAATACTATATCTTAGTGGTTAAGTCGACAAGCGCCCAATCAAAAATTTTTAAAAAGAAGCTAAGGATAAACATAGAGAGAGCTGGTAAGCTATCTCTGATCTTTAATTAGCTGCACATTTTTAGAATTTTTATACTGCTTTTGAACCAAAGACATGGTTTAATGTCACCACTTCGCTCACAAAGTTTGTAAGCTTCCTACTTTTATAATTAAGATTAGCATTATATGCAATCATAATGAAGCAGATACTCCTTTCTATGATTTTATTTTTGAATATGAACTTGACTTGTTTTGTCATTTGTTCCATGAATGGATCTTTTTCATATCCTATAGTCTTTAAACATAGTGTCTTTTATATAGATGATGACATTTGTGGTCCTTAAACATAATTCTATAAGGCCTATATTTTTATCCTATAGTCTTTAAACATAATTCTATAAGGCCTTTATTTTTATCTGTCTTTTATACAGATTATGACATTTGTGGTTGTTTATTTTCTAGGCATTTGACATATAATTTTAAGTGATAAAATAACTTTTAACTTTTGGTTCACCCTAGATATATGGCGTACATTGTGGATATTAATAAAGATGAGAGGGTCATGGTATACTTAATCCACTTCCCTTAACAAATTTTATTGTTGTACTGATTTCATATTGACACATGTAGTTCTTAAATCTGATCATTGTAGAGGATAACAATAGAAGTTGGGGAGAGCACATTTTGAAACAGAAACTACACGATATACTATATTGGACGCACCGGTAACGAACCTTTCCAAAGGATTATGGATATTAATGAAGATGAGAAGGTCAAGGTATAATTAATCAACTTCCCTTAACAAGTTTTATTGTTGTGTCATTTGTTCAGATCTACAACCCAAATAAAATTTACCCATTTTGATCATGTATCGATACTTTTAACACTTTGACATGCAGGGACCTTTATACACTTGAACTCATACCCTGCATTAATTAGACCGAAATGATCTAGAGATTAAGTTTCCTGAATCTCAAGCACTATCATGGTGGGAATTTTCTTTGTTACTATTAGTTATCACTAATTCATTAATGGAATATCTATGCAGTGACAGATTCCAAGAGGGGTGGCTTTTGCAAAAAATGGCGCTTTTGCCAAGGCATATCAGGCAAGTTTCTAGCTAGCATACTTTCCATTTCATGGGAAACTATGAGGCTGTCATTGTCATTTCCCTATTGTTTTAATTTTCTCAGGCTTGAATTATGCAGCGATGACGGTGGCGCTTTAGAATTTGCGGTGCTTACGTTCTCTTAATTGTATGTCTCATTATTTAAATTCTACATAAGATCATTTGTTTTTTAAACATGTGACTCACAATTTATATTTTGAAGCATTAATATTAGATTTTTATGTAAATTCTTATTGAATTTGATTATAGTTTGTGATATTATATGCATGGTAAGTGTTTAAATCAATGAATTTATAATCGGATTTCGTAACATGAAATTTATTAATCTTGGGTATGTTATTATAAGAAGTAGTGCCACTTTAGACCGAATTTGTCCAAACATCCCCTTAGACTGGATCTGCCCAAACAACCCTTAACCGTTTCTTTTTATCTAACTTTCTTTCCTTTTATATTTTGAATTTGCAATTGATGAACAACTATGAATGATCATTTTGTCACTGATCTTGTGAGTAAAGAACACATGTGGAATGTGGTTACAAGGTGTTTGGATTAACTTATATTTTAGGCTTTTCAACTTACTTTTTTGTTGTACCATACAACGGTATACCTGCTGCTTCTTCCATTACTAAATAGATATAGTACCCGTCAAAATATGCCGTGTTGGTTCATGATGACTAGCATACTTTTTACTTATAAGCATCTGTATACATATACGGGTTACTCTCGATCCATTTGACCCATTTCTACTCTAAATATGTTGTTGATCTATGTATATTATCTTTCTTAAGCTAAAAATAGAAAAATAAGCGACAACTTCTTTTTCATTTTGGCAAGAGCGATTAGCGTGGAGATTCTGAAACCTTTTTTTGTTGTTGCAGATAACCATGAAAGAAACTACGGGTTACAAGTTGGTCAACTGATACTTTTTAGAATGAACATATGGGTTGAAGAATCAATTTCCAAAGCCAAGAAACACACTAAAGAAACTGTTGCCTTAAACTAAATTGTATAACTGTATTATTATAAATACATACTTTCCTCCATTGGTCTAAGTATGTAAATATCAGTATCTCATTTTATTAGTATCTTGGGTTATTGTTTCGTTCCAAAAAATAGTCCTTCGATTATCGTAAACCCCGTACTCCACATCGGAGCGTGGATTGAAAACTTAGTTTTAAATAATAAACTAGGCTTATATCGATTCTAACATTGGGTGTAGTCGTAATTAAATTTTTCTGGGTTAATACACAAAAAAGTTACTAAAGTTTGGCCAAATGTTCACCTAAGTTACTATTTTTTTTGTTACAAATAGGTTACTCAAGTTTGGCCAAGTATACGGGTGACTTTTTTAAGGGTCAGCAAGCCAAATTTGTAAAAGGTTCAGTAACCCAAATAATAAACACGTATACTTAAGTAACGTCTTTGTAAACTATTTTAAATGTTCAGTAACCCAAATATTAAACCTATATACTTGAGTAACCTATTTGTAACCAAAAAAACAATAGTAACTTAGGAGAACATTTGGCCAAACTTTAGTAACTTTTTTGTGTATTAACCCAAATTTGTCGCTATCAAATAAGGTCTATGTCACCATTCATTTTAATCACCAAATACGGTGACACGGTACCAATTACCTGTCAAAAAAATTCTGTTCACACATTTTACGTTAAAGTTTAAGAAAAAAATAATTTAAAATAAAAAGATTTATTAAAGCTTATTAAAAATTACCGTTCGTTCCTAAACTTGTAGTGAATATACAAGTTCAGTCCCAAATTAAAACCGTCCAGCAAAGTGCCAACTGTTCATTTTTTGCATTACACATGGTCCTTTTGACTGACGACCGTTAGACAACTCATGTTAAGTCCATCACGTGCCTTTCACGTTAGGGCATAATTGTCATTTTACCTTGCGACGATGTATTACTCTTTCTCATATAATGTTGTGCTCTCATTTCCCACCAAGACAATAATATAGCATTTCCTCCTTTTTTTCTCATCCCCAAACTTTTCTTTAACGCATTACCCAAAAACTGTTAGAAATTCAATTTTTAGTGAAGTGATGATCATTATCGATCTCACGAGCCTTGTAATAGTTAGACGATATCAAGCGTGTAATTGGAAGTCCGATAGGTAGTTCATAAGTATAAGTAATGTAATAGTCCAAGCCTGACCCATGGAAGCCCAAGAGAAGGCCCATGGCCGGCCCTTGGAGCATATATAAACCCTCTCTACACATAGCAAGGGTATGTGAGAGTGTGTTATCGAATGTGAAATAGAAAGTTTATCCAAACACCTCCACCATCTCTCTTCTTCCCCTCTTTCTATATTTCGTGTATGTGTGCTAGATTTGTGTGATTTTTGATATTTCTTCAATTGGTATCATTCGCCATGGTTTCATCTTGGGGCGTTTAGTGATTTTTGTGGTTTTTGTTTTGCTTATTTTGGGCTTAAAAGGATTCGGCTTATTGTATTTGTGTGCTTATTTAAAAAAAAACTAGTATCTTTCTATCCTAAAACCATATCTAGAGTGTTTAGTGCGTTTGTATGTGTTCTGTCTTGCAAAAATCTCAATTTTTTTTACGTTTTTAGGCATATCTAGAAAATCTTGATCTTAAAAGTTTTGTTGTTAAAAAGGTTAAAGTTTATATTTTTATGATAGATATTGCCTAATAATACTTAGTTTTGTAAAAAGAATCAAGGAAGAACGTCAAAAAGTGTGGGTTTTTTTGGTTATTCTTTCTGTTTGTTTCGTTTTTCATCGTTTGTGCGAAATGTGTTTTTGAAGAATGGTGCGAAATATGTTTGTGTAGCACGTTGTGCGAAATATATCTGTGTAACAAGTTGTGCGAAATATTACAGGTGTTTGAAATAAGTTGTGCGAAATATTACAAGTGTGCGAAATAAGTTGGGCGAAATACGTAGTCGTGCGAAATAAAACTCTGCCAAAATTATCACAAGTGTACGGAATATGTTTGTGTAACAAATCGTGCGGAATATGTTTGTGTAACAAATCGTGCGGTATATGTTTATGTCATAAGTTGTGCGATTTATGTTTGCAAAACATTACATAGAACATAAGGGTGCAAAATATTACACAGGATAATTTATGCGAAACATTACACGAAATTTAATCTCAAGTAAAAAAGTTTTTTGGCGGGAAAAATCGAGTAAAATTTATTTTTTTCGGTAAACTTTGTAGCTTATTTTTACGTCAAATTCTAATTTTGGTATAACAGTGAAAATTTTGGGCTAAAATTCAAATTTTTGGGAGGAAATTTAAATTTTTACTATTAAAAAATTGACGAAAAAAATTCTAAATTTTCTAAATTTTCTCCTACACTTAGAAATAGGTTCTAAAGTGAATTTCAAATTTCAGCAAAATAAAAATTTTAAATTATTTTTTGGACGGAAAAATCGCGGGTTAATTGTTCGAACCACACAACACTTCATAATCATAAAAAAGATCTATAAATCAAGTTCACACATCGGGATTCAATGGAAACATCAAGTTCGAATTCAAAAGAGATGGAATTGCAATAGATACAACTGGATGAAAGGAAACTACATCAAAAATGCTTGGCAGGGTTTGAAAAGCTCAAGACACATCTTGGATTTCTCCGTAGTTCTTCAACATCACAAAAATCACAAAAACAAGACTATTTGAAATTGCATTTTGTATATTCTTTCGTGAAGAGCATCAGACGTTTATAGAAAAGACGTACCACAATTTGAATCAATTACAATGGCAACTTAAAAGAGACAATTTTCATGGGCATGATTCTAAGACTTGTCTAGTAGTACTCAGAACACAGTGCATGGAATTTTTTGAGTCGAAAGAGGTGAATGCTTAAGATGTTCAAAATAAAAAATGGCAAGAGAGCTTCAAAGAAGGTACGAAATGGGAACCTGTAAATTTCAAAAATGCCTTACACTAGTACAAAAAGTGGTATTGGTCACACCAAAAATGTGTGACTATATACATATAGTCACACACGCGAAAAGTTTCGTGTGTGACAAAAGGTCGCGCGGCCGTAGGTCACCTACGGTCACGCATTCGAGTTAGTCACACATAAGGAAGCTTTAGTGTCCGTATCCACGTTTTTTGTGTGACTAAATAGGTACAATTTAGTGACTGTAAACAATGTACAACCAACAAAGCATGTTTTTTTTGTATATTTAGTCACATACAATTAAACATAGAGTGGCCAAAAGTGTTAATATGTGTGACCATATGGTGTTTAAAGTGAAGAAATGTGTATTTTGTGTGACTATTGTTCATCCAATGGCCACATGAATTTTATGTTTGTGTGACCTTTTGTAATATTTAGCCACACAAAGCATGTTTGTTTTGGGTATTTAGTCACATACAACTAGGCATAAAGTGACCAAAAGTGTTAATAAGTGTGACCATATGGTGTTTAAATTGAAGAAATGTGTATTTTGTGTGACTATTGATCATCCAATGGCCACATGAATTTGAAGTTTGTGTGACCTTTTGTAATATTTAGCCACACAAAGCATGTTTTTTTTGGGTATTTAGTCACATACAACTAAGCATAAAGTGACCAAAAGTGTTAATAAGTGTGACCATATGGTGTTTAAATAGTGTTTAAAAGTGAAGAAATGGTGTATTTGTGTGACTTGATTCATAGCCAATGCCACATGAGTTTTATGGTTTTGTGGCCATTTATAATATTTAGTCTCCACAAAAGAGCATGTTTTCTTTTTGGGTGTTTAGTACATACAATTAAGCATAAAGTAGGCCCAAAGTGTTAAATAAGTGTGACCATATGGTTGTTATAAATGAAGAATTGTGTATTTTGGTGTAACTATTGAGTCATGCCAAGGTCAAAATGAATTTTATGTTAGGGGTGTGACCTTTTGTATATATTTTAGTCACACAAAGCAAGTTGTTTCGGGGAAATTATGTCACACATATTAAGCATAAAGTAGCCAAACCGTGTAAATAAGTGTGACCATATAGTGGTATATAAAGTGAAGAACATTGTGTATAATTACTGACAAATGATCATCCAAATGGCCACATGAATTTTAATTGTAAGTGTGGCTTATTGTGTAATATTTAGTCACACAAAGCAAGTTTGATTTAGTAAATAGTCACATACAACTACGCAACAAGTGACCAAAAGAGTTAATCAGTGAGACAATATGCTGTTTACAAGTGAAGAAATGTGTATTTTGTGTGACTAATGATCATCCAATGACACACATAATATAATTGTATGTGTGGCCCATGGTTGGTAAAAATTAGTCACACAAGTCATGTTTCATTTTTGGGTGTATTAATCACATACAATTGAAGCAAAAATTGCACAAAAGTGTTAATAAGTGTGACCATGTATGATGTTTAAATTAAAGAAATATGTATTGTATTTGTGTGACTATTGATCATCAAGGTCACATTGAATTGTTATGTTCGTGTGGCCTTTTTGTAATATATAGCACATAAAGCCTGTTTGTTTTGGGTATTTAGTCACATATAATTAAGCATAAAGTAGCCAAAAGTGTTAATAAGTGTGACCATATGGTGTTTAAAGTGAAGAAATGTGTATTTTGTGTGACTATTGATCATCACCAATTGGTCCACATGAATTTTATGTTGGTGTGACCTTTGTAATATTTTAGTCACAACAAAGCATGTATTTTTTGGTGTAGTATAGTCCACATAACAATTAAGCATAAGTGACCACAATTGTTAATAAGAGTGACCATATGCTGTTAAGGTGAATAAAAGTGGTATATTTGTGTGCCTATTGATCATGCACCAAATGGCCACATAAATTTTTATGTTTGTGGGACCTTTAAGTAACATAAAAGCACACAAACATGTATTTTTAGTGTGGTATTTAGTCACATACAATTAAGCATAAAGTGACCAAAAGTGTTAATAAGTGTGACCATATGGTGTTTAAAGTGAAGAAATGTGTATTTTGTGTGACTATTAATCATCCAATGGCCACATGAATTTTATGTTTGTGTGGCCTTTTGTAATATTTAGTCACACAAAGAATTAAGCAAACAATGACCAAAAAGTGTTAACAAGTGTGACCATATGCATCTTTTAGTCACATTTAAGAAATCAATATATATCAAAACAAAATCAAATATATATATCAAAATAAATTCAAATACAATAAAACTGGAATGTATATAACTGAAACAATATAAAATTGTAATGTCGTATATACTAAACTTCTTAATAAACTAAGGCATTCTGACTCCTTGATAATCGTCAAATGCGTGTCGTAGTAATATATAGTATATCCCGTCAGATGAGACAATTACTTTAGGAAAAATAATAGTCTATCTTCCGAGTGTCGTTTCCACGGCGAGAGATGAATTGAAATTCATGAGAATGTTTCGTTTGGTGCTTGAATGACAAATATTTTGGTTTTGGCTTTAAACTATTTTTATACTAAAAATTAAACTAATATTAATTCTAAGATTAAAAACTAAAAGATTATACTAAAATTGATAAAAATTGACAAAAATGCTTGCTAAGGTGACGTGAATTTTCTTAAGTTCGGGCTTAGGTTTAAATAATAAAAATCCTTAAAAACAAGTTGTCAAGAAATTAAATGACAAGTAAATAAAATTCTTTTAAATAAAGACAAGTATTTAATTGCATTAAAAGTAAATGACGTATTAAATTGGACTATTAATTTTTTTTAAACCGCACATAAATTTCCCAATCACTACCACTTAAGCAAACACAAGTTAAACTACTCACTACGCATGGCAAATAAAGAATAAGCAAACATTTTATAAAATAACTAATTAAATCTACACTAATTAATTGAAAAAGGATAGAAAATGTAACCAAATTGAAGAGCCGCAAATAAACGATAACCACCCGATCTTACAAACTTAATAAACAAATAAGTTTATCACTTTTAAGTTCTACTTCACTAATTAGCAAATAAAGGTGTCAACTTTATCTACTAATTACTTTCATAAAAACTATAAAGATAAATTTTTTATCTATTTATCAACCTTATAAGACCCTTAAGCTCCGGCCTTAGATGAAGAAGGATGGAATAAGAAATAAGACATGAAAAGTTAAGACAAAATAAGCTAATAAGATGAAAACTTTTTTAGAAAAATAAGCTATTTTGAAAACTAATTTTTGTAAAAATAAAACTAGATTAAATCTATATATAAAAAAAACTACTTTTGAAATAAAAACTAGAATAAGCTAAAAAGCTATCAAGGCTTTTTCGAAGAAAGGATAAAGAATAAAAGCTTATAAATAAGCCACTTCTCAAATAAGCTACAAATACCCTTCGAAATAAGCTTTAACTTAATAAGCTATAAGAAAAAGTAGTAAAGTTTAGAACTTTATGACTAAATAAGCTAAATAATAAGCTCTCGAGAAGTAAAGGTGCTCAAGACTTAAGAATAAGTTGAGTAGGAGACTCATAGACACCCTTTTTAGCATTCAAATCGAGCTTAATCAAACAATAGAGCATTTTTGAAAACAAGTAAGACAAGAAAAGAGAAAAAGAATGAATAAGCAAAACTATTTTTAGATTTATTCTAAAGAAATAACTAAAAGATGAAAACTTAGATCTAAACTGACCCGAAACTAAGAATGTTCAATCAAGTGACTTGGATCGGGAATATTTAAAGATTAATCTAAGAAAAATAAGCTATAATTAAAAAGCAACAATTTATGCTAGAAAATAAGCTAAAAATAAGATCTATTATTTTTTAGATCTAAACCACCCGAAACTAAGGTGTTCAATCAAGTGAGCTCGGATCGGGTATGATTAAGGATTAGATCTATAAAAGAAAAAATAAAGCTTGAATAAAAATAAGCAATCGAAAATAAGCTAAAATAAGCTCACTCGAAAAGCTCTAAATTGAAAACAATATAAAATAGCTAGTCCAAATAAGCTATGGAAGTAGCTTATTAGAATATAAGCTTAAGAGATGGGATCCAAAAATAAGCTATAAGCATGAGCTTATTTGGAAATAAGCAAAAGAAAAGAAAAAGTAGAAGAAGAATAAGCATTAAAAGAAAATAAGCATTAAGAAATAATAAGCATTTCATAAAAACAAACCTTAAACATCTTCATTAATAATCTCAAAATCTTCATTACAATAAGCTAAATAAGCTATAAAAGCTTTTACAATAAGCTAAAAATTATACTACACTACTCCTAAATCTACACCTACTACTATATAAAAAAACTTAAAAACTAACTCCCTTTAACACCACAGCTGCGTGTCCATTATATAGCCATAAAGTGGAAGGGGTAATTTTGTCGTTTCAGTACTCCAGCCAATCAAAACCCTAGAGCCAAGGGCATAAAAGGAATTTCATACGTGGGGAAGCTTCGAGGAAGCAACATCAAATGCCAATGATTTGCTTAATAACAACCTAGTATTCGATCCTCCAATCAGAGCCTTGCACGTGGCCAATTTCATGCGTTAATAAAACACATTCTGATTCCTCATCTTAAATGAAACAACAATTGATATAACTTGCACTACCACGTGTCGATCAAGGATTAGCCAAAACAATGCTAGTGGGGTAAGAGTGAGAGTGCCACTCGCTTTTGTGATTTAATTTTGGTGCGTGGAGTACACTGCCACCAAATTGTAAAGCAACCAAAAAGATGTAACAATGAAATAATTTGGCCACGTGATCCATAGTCCATACATCCATCAGTTGGGCCATTGTTTCTTAGACTACAAATTGGGCTAAGTATAATCATTAAACTTGGGCCTTTGTTTGCATATTTAATCTTGGGCCGAGCTTGATAAGTACATTAAACTTTGAGCTTTAATGAGTATGGGTCGGTCCGACCCATATAAATGGTGTTGGGCCGGCCCAATAAAAGATGAAGGCACCGTTTGACTCAAATTTCCGTGCTCTTTCCAATGGCATGCTTAAGAAATTTTAACGACTTCGTCTTGATTTTGAAAATTAAGCACTCTTGATCGAAACGAAACCGAAAATACCCGTTTTTTGCTTTGTTTCAATCCATAGTACCTGCAAGACATAAAAATACCAAACAAACATATTTGCAATATAATTAAGCATATTTTAGTATTTTTAGTCCGTTAATAGTGTTTTACGGGGTACAAATGATGTGTGTTTTAGCGCACATCACTCCTCTTCTTATTAGCTTCCTTTTGCATGGCATCACTAGAGACGTAGAAGTTTTTGCGCTTCGTTGGTACTTTAGGTGCAGTTTTGTTCTCAACAGTGATCATTTGTATGGTACTTGGTGGTGTTGCCTGCAGGAAACAAAAGCCGCGTGTATCAAACACTGAATTAAATATGAAGAATTATATATATGTAGGTTCATAAAACACATGTATGTACCTTTGGATAAAAAACAACTTGATTCTTTGGCCATGCAACAAAACCACCTACTGCATCCAAAACTGTTGTGCAACCGTTACTTCCTACATCCGGTATAAATGCTGCATCCACTAGAGATTTATCAATTGACACTTTGTAGCAATCCTTTGGGAGTGCTTTGTTATGAAGCATTATTTTCCCATCACTCTTGTATACGGTACCCTCAGCAATAATAGTTGTTTTCTTTAAGTGCCACAGTCTGCACTTTATTGCCTAAAAAATGATTTGTTGCATGTATGTATCAGAAATTAATTAAACAAAAGAATATATGAACATGTTGAAATACATACTTGTGGTAGTACCGACACATTTTCTTTGGATTGTGAATCTTGACTTGAAGAATCCTTTCGGATTGATCTAGTCGTTCTCTTAGCTCCCACAGATTTAACAGTTTCCTGTATGCATATAAAACACGGTAAATATATAAGACATGTATGTAGAATTCAAAAATCACAGGGGGGTGTTTTATTAATTACTTACCCTTTTTTGCATTTCCTTCCGAATGCTCGCATCATTCTGATCACATCCAAATCCAAGAACAGTTGTTCCGGTTGTGTGTGTGTGGCACTGCTATTATTGGATGATTTTCCAATCGGACGACACCCTGAAATATAATAAGAAATGTGTTGGGATTAATGGATTCTTAGTAATGTTGTGATACTGCTGCTAGTTATGGTTTAAGACTGCTTATTGAAGATGAAGAAAATATACCAAAAGTCATAGTGCTGTAGTACAATTGTTAGTTACTGCTAGTTGTTAGTTGGCCAAATGTTAGTATATTAGTTGCTCTGAGTTAAGGACTATTAGATATAAGCTAGTACTGTTTTTTGTGTTTATTACTGCTTCTGAAGATATGCATGGATTTAATAATTAGGAAAGATTCGAATTGGATGGGGAAAACATATCTAATAAGCCGATTAGGTCTCCTTGTGTGTATAATAGGAGGTCCTAGGGTATTAAGGTCAGATGTTACCTGCTATCTATAGGTACCAGTGCTATGAGCGTGTTAATTAAAGTTAATTAGGGAAAATGGAAAAATTGTTAAAACAAAATAAAGAAATTGTTTTACATCTTGGGTGGTCAAAATTGAGTTGGCATTGGACTGCACCTGCCCCTTGTGCAGCCAACTATTTTTTTTAATTTAGTCACCATTCCATCTAGTCTGTGACATCCTTGATGGAAATACTCTTGATTAATAGTTCTTTCTCTTCAGCTTCACGTTCTTCGCAGCATCAAGTTAACTTCTCTAAGTAAAAAATTATTTCATCAACTGCTTGTTGCTTTGCTTGGAGATCAAATACCTTTTGTATGTCACTACTTCCACTCTCTTGCATAACCTCCCCTTTTTCTTTACTAATACAAGTGGTCATGGATCAGTGCCTTGATTCTACTGGGAAGGGTTCCTTTCTTTTGTTAGACCTAATATACATATCTTCACACAAAAATTTGAAATCTGATTATATAATAAAAAGAAAAAAATATAAAAACAAATATCAGTCACACCCTAATAGAGATATTGATATATATGTGATAGATAACAAAACATAATTCAAAACAATCGATCTTTGTATTTTACCCATCCTTTACACACAGGGTACCCGGGGTGGGTTCTTCTAGTCTTGTTCAATTTCTTTTTTTTCAATTCTTAAAAACATCCAAAAAACTAACTAATACCACATGTAAGGTTACAACCAATATAAACTGAATGATGTTATGATAATGCAAATGTGCAAATGTGTAATCTTACTCATTTTCCTCTTTCACATTGTGCAGTATCACTTGTCCCATTGTAAGCGGAAAACACACTTGGAACACGCGCCATTTTAGCTTTAGCAAGATTTCCACTTGCAATACAAAATCATAAGGCGTTTTGGATGTTTAAATGCTGTAGTATTAAAACTATATATATGGAAACATAAAGTTATGAAAGATATATGGACTTACATAAAAATGACTAATTAAAACCTTGTATTCCTCGGTGGCCGTGTACTTTACAAAATTGACCCATTCTTCGGCTTTTAAAATTGCAGAATACTTCGTCGGGACTTCATTTAGCTTTGAAGGTGTATCTTGGTTGGGCAATATGTATGTTTGTCTCAGTTTCCTTCTTAAATTCCTTTAGAAGTTTGACCAGAAGTTTCATTACCAGCTTTCTGACCGTTCAAGTCAACATCAAAGTATCGGCTCGCAAGATTAACACAATGTTGTAGAATTCAATTAAGTTGCACATAATGTAAATGCAGAGATAACTTATTGTAGTACTGGGTTCAAAAAAATAGTATATGATTGTTCGTGATTTTCAACCCTAGTTTAATTTTGTTAGTGGACCCACCCACCTTCTTCAAGGATTAGAATGTCTGCAAAAACCTATATGTCACGAACCTTGTACCTAAACACCCTCACAAAACAATGCTCAGTGTTTTCCTGATCTCCTAAACATAGAACCTCTCGCATCTAACCGCAATATTATACACTGAGCTTTACTCTCATCGGGTTTTTCCATATTCCTACAGAAAACTTGCAATAAACTGGTTATGCCCTTTAGATAACCAATTTGATTGTTGTTTTCATCATCCTCATGTGCATCCCTCGAGTATACTTCCTTGATTTAGTATCATAAATCTTCAATTTCATATTCATTTACCATAATCATCCTTAACTACAAAAAATAATCGTACCTGATTATTAATGGCTTACGTTTCCCATTATTAGAATCTTCTCAATTGTTAAAAAGGAACCAAGTCAAAGTAGGTAATCTAATGTGTGTAAAAAAGGCGATGTTATAGTGGTCTGTTTTGGTTGCAGCTTTTTTTTGGAGAGATCGATGAAAATAAGTGTTTTTTGCTGAAATAGGAAAATACATCTTCAAAACTGCTCCGACACTCTATTTCATTGTGATTTTAAAAATTTTTGGCTGACTTTGCCAATTTGGCCTCTAAATTTTTAAATTTTACTTTCTGTTAAAATTTTTGTTGAAATAGGGAAAATAAACCGTCCTATTTCATAATGTTGATTTTCCACGTTAAAATTTTTAGAATTATTGATTAATTTGACATTGATTATTTAAATTTGGCGTCAATTTAAAGATGTAATCTTTTTATACTGTGAGTGGTGTGGTGACCTGTTGATATATGTTCATTAGAAATTTAAATTTATTTTAATAAAATAATTTTACGACAATTTAACATATCTAAAATGTGGTAATTCTTACATGTTATAACTCATCTCTTATTAGTCATTAATTCCAAAAAATCTATTCTATACACAAAAATTTAAAAAAATTTAATTTAGAAATACGGTTACCACTAACGAATCCGTACCGCCCCGTGAAACACTCCTATTATGACCCTTATGATGTCAAATACCCATTTAATGAATGTGACTAGTGATATCATAATGCACATGACCCTTGAACCCATAAGAATTAGCCACAAAATCACGGTCATGCATGGTTTCATTAAACAATATAAGCCACTTCATCCAGTGCACATGACCTATTGTTAATTACCATTGTCACTAGTCATGATGTGTCGTAACATGACATTTTAACGCAAATAAACCCAATGTATATGACCATATGATGGTCAAATACCCTGATTGCCTCAATAATATTATATATATTCTTATAATAATATTCATATATATAAACTAATATTATAATATTATATCTAATACTTCTACTCCTAAATATAAAAACGCAAACACTTCAAACCCAACTTATACTATTAGCAAGGATTGGTTTAAAAGGTTTACAAAAATAAAATTATATATGTGTCGGAAGTTTGGCATTCCAGGGTTCGTTATGGCCTCATCGAGGCTTGAATGGAAATCGAATGACGGATTGATGATGATGTTTGAAATTATGACAAGGTTATATGGGTTTTATTTCTACCAAATTAATTACAAAATGTTTAATATAAGGAAAATAAAACGATGCTATTTATAATCTGAAAAACTAAAACGGGAGAAAAGTGGGTAAAAACCTTTATTTTGGCAATTAAACTAGAAAAATTTAAAAGTAAAATTGTTTTTAATGATAATAAGAGTTTAAAAAAATTAGATAAACGGATGTATTTGATCAAAAAGAGTAAAAAAAAAAAAAAAGGGGTCAAAACGTTTTTAAAAAATAAAATTTTTGAAAAATATTACTAATTTTTTTTTA
>BQNB010018120.1:0-15000 GCA_026074375.1 Tanacetum coccineum | reverse complement strand
CAAAATCAGTCCTTGTGGTGTTACAACTTTAAGGGGTTGGCAGACTTACCCCCTTAAGTTGCATTTTCTTTAAATTGCATTTTCAACCCTCGTCATTTATCCTTGCAATACAATCTTTGAGGTTTGGCAATTTAGGTCCCTCAAGTTAGTATTTTCTGATTCAGCTTCTCGGAGTTGACTTGACTTTGTCGGGGTTGACTTTGACTTTGACTGTTTGACTTTTCTGTTGACTTTTTGGCTTGGTTGACTTTTTTGGCTTCGTCTTTTCACACTTTTCCATTCCGTGCTCAGTTTTGTCGTTTTTGCCTTTGTTTTTCGTCCTTTTGTGTGATATCCGTTTCCTGCACAATACAAATGCAAAACATACAAATACCATACAAATACTGAAGTATTTTATGGTACTTCTTTTGTCATTTAAGTCCGTATTAATGGAAAATAGTATGTGTAATTAAGCACATACCATAGAATCTATATGTTTTAATCTAATTCCACTCGAAACTAAGGTTTTAATCAAGTGAACTGCTCGTATCGTGTATATGAATAAGAAGGATTTAGATCTATATAAAGAAAAAATTAATCTATGAAAAAAAATAAGCAATCCAAAAATTTTTGTAAAAAAGGCCCCTTTAAAAAAATAATCTCACTCTACAAAAAGCTCTAAATTGAAAACAATATAAAATAAGCCTATCTAAATAAGCTATGGCATTAGCTTATTAGATTAGAATATAAAGCTCAAGAGATGGGATCCAAAAATAAGCTATAAGCATGAGCTTATTTGGAAATAAGCAAAAGAAAAGAAATAGTAGAAGAGAAATAAGCATTAAAAGAAAAAATAAGCATTAATGAAATAATAGACAATTTCATAAAAACAACCCTTAAACATTTTCATTAATAATCATCGAAAATCTCATTACAATAATCTAAATAAGCTATAAAAGCTTTTACAATAAGCTAAAAATTATACTCCCCACTCCTACATCTTAACACCTACACTATATAAAAAAACAAAAAACTACCAATCCCTTTAACTACACAGCTCGTTTCCATTATAAAGCCAAAAAGTGGAAGGGGTAATTTGTCGTTTCAGTAACTCCAACCCAAATCAAACCCTAGACCCAATGGCATAAAAGGAATTTCATACGTGGGGAAGCTTCGAGGAAGCAACATCAAATGCCAATGTATTTGCTTAATACCTACCTAGAATCGATCCTCCAATCATAGCCTTGCACGGGCCAATTTCAAATGCGTTTAATAAAACCATTCTTGATTCTCATCTTAAATGAAACAACAATTGATATAACTTTGCCACAACCACGTTGTCGATCAAGGATTAGCCAAAACAATGTCTAGTGGGGTAAGAGTGAAGAGTCGCCGACTACTCCGCATTTGTGATTTTAATATATTGGTGTCGTTGGAGTACACTGCCGACCAATGTAGAAGCAACCAAAAAGATGAACAAGTGACATAATTTGGCCACGTGATCCATAGTCCAAACATCCATCAGTTGGTCCATTGTTCTTAGAACTACAAATTTGGGCTAAGTTAAATCATAATGAAACTACCCCCAATTGTGTCGGCAAGTCGGAATATGGTTCCGGGGCGTGGATCCTTTATGATCCGAACAACACAAAGATATGATAGAACGACCAAAAAAGGTCTTTTGAAAAACGATACATTGATTTAACAAAGTCATTGTTAGCATAAGGGCCCGTAGCTTAACTTTTTCACTAAATCAAAATACAAAGTATTTTCCGCCCATAACATTTAACAAATGAAATGCGAAAAAAATCTTTAATGCAAGACATCCATATTCAAAACCGACCAATGTATCCATCGCAACCTTGTTCTTATTGATCCCCTGGAAAAACATTTGCTTTAAAACTCAACAATATGTTGTTGCAATTCATAGTTGATAAATCAATATGTTGTAGGACCACAAGATTTCCCCAAGTGATATGATAATTCAACAAACATATATCATATAAATGTAAATTATCACGTTGCCTCCCTAGCTCATGACACAGATGCTTTGAATGTATGGATGCCAAATTAATGGCCGTTTTGCCCGTGGTTGATGTTCTAAAACCCGCAACTTCGATATTCGACATGGTATAAGGGAGCGTTCGTATACACTAGTTGATAGCTAATCACACCGAACAGGGGTTGTCAAACCCAAATAGATCATTCATACATATCAACGCTCGATAATAACCATTTTCATGATAATTTGTCTCAGATTGGTTATCGCTACTTAGGACAACATGTAATTCATAATATGAAACTTAACCACTTGTGTTCAGTTGTAAAACCATTGCTTGGTTTTTCACCCCAAAAAAACTTTGTAAAACAAAAGCATGTAAAATGTGTGCAATTGAACTCACCTTTGAGTAGTAATTGACGAGTGTATCACAATAACAGACGCGCCACGGCGAATTGTCAAATGCACCTAAAAAAATTAGGTCGTTTAAGTACTGATACTTGATCTAACAACATTGAATAAAATCTAATAGTTGTTTACATTTTACTATCGTTCGGGCTATCATAAATAAAAGAGGTCATGCCATGACGTTCGAAGGATTAGGACCACTTTTAAAATCGAAAATCCAACAACTCGTTCGAAACGCCATCACGAAGAGGCCTTACAGTATGAAACTCCCTATAGTAATATAGAACTATGATAACCACATATTATTCTATAATATGCTCAAATCACCAACTAATGGTTTTTGGAAAAATTTGTGTTAATAAGTTAAAACGTTTAAATTACCGGATTATTAAAACTTGCAGTAACTTTCCTTCGCTTTTAAAAACCGATTCTCATCGCGTTTCTTATGTCCGATCTTTTCGTATCAAGAACGAGTATCAATAAATTGATATTTTTTGGTTTTCGACCTACTGGTGACAGTAACTTTACTGTTCACGATCATGAGCATGAGCTTATAAAAAAGTCGTGATTCGTCGTCGAAAACCGTAAATGTCGCTATTTTTATTTCGTTATAGCTCCGTTTTTAACGATTCATTTCGAGACGATTTCTCGTATTTTGAAAGTTCTATATTTTATGGAGGTTTACAAAAATAGAACTTTCTGCATGAATAGTAACTTTTATAAAAATATGTTTTAAATAAAAATTTAATTATCTTAAACTTGCGAAATTCATAACTCGTTCGATTGATTTAATTGAAAAATTACTATTCGTTATCACATTTGTAATCCTAAAAATGTGTATTATTTGTTAAAAATACTAAACCCTTGCTGTTTTTAATAATTTTATAAAAATGTTTTTATAAAAATTTACTTACGATCATAAAAATCGTTTATTAACAGTATAACTCGTTTTTTAACGTAATAACGTAACTTTTTCGTTATTAATCCGTTTAACAAGTTTCTTACTTTTTCGGAATCGTCGTGAAATGTATTATCTTGTAAAAATATAAAATGAGTATGTAAAAATTCGGATTTGGGACAGAATGTTTGTGCTTGTTAGTTAAGTCCATTTATGATCTTTTCTTTATACTTTATTACTTTTGTATTTTACCACAAGTCTCATATATCTTATACTTTATAAATCATACATATATGATGTGTCCTTTGTCCATAATAGTCCTTAAGTGTCCAAGTTACCATGGTTAATTAATTTATGATAATACTTAAGATCATAACTTTACTTAAGAAATCTCTAATTTACTAGTTTTGTAAATAATCATTTTTACATATAACCAAGTGTGTACAAGTGCATTTCTTTCCATAGGACTTTATTTTAGTGTTATATTAACATGATTAAAAGTCCATAATCAATATTAACATGACTTATGTATTTCTTTAAGTTGAAACATATTATGAAGTTATGAAAACCCTAATTTACTCATAATCATGTTTACTCCAAAACCATATGATACAACATTTTACCATCACTTTTAACATGATATATGTAATAACACCACATATATAAAAGTCACCCATATGATCATTTCAAGTGAAAACCTCATTTTCTTGATAAACTCCTAAATGGTGATTTAAGCTAAAAATAGAAATTACACATGCATGAAAACTTATAAAATGAAAGTTACAAGAATATAAAGAGTTCAAGTGGACCTTAAGATGAATGATGGTGATGATGAACAAGTGATAAACCCTTGTTTAATCACAAAACCAAAGCTTGCACAAAGAAACCCTAGCTTTTCTTAATAGAAACCCTAGCTTTCTTTCACTTGATTAATACTTGGAAATGCTTAGCCAATGCTTGGATATACCTTAGAATATCTTAGAATATGTGTATATAGAAGGGTATGGGTTGTAGAAAATTTGATATGGGTTTGTGTGGTGTGTTGCTTTGTGCCGTAGCATATGGAGAGACAAGGGAGGAGGTTTTGTAAATTTTTACCAAGTGTTTTGTGTATATGTGTTACCTCTTTCTAGTAATGCATGTATATAAGATGTAGATGGTCAAAAAGATGCAATAGTTAGTCAAGGAACATGGTATGGCCTTTAGGGATGGTCCTTAGTCAAGTAAGCTAGGTATGGAGCATCATTAAAGAAGTAAGGTGTTCATTTGACCAAGTTGCAAGACTTATCCAAAATTATCATGTATATATTCATATATGTTGTATGAATTTCGGCAAAACAAAGATAGATATGATATATTTATGTAACTTTTATTTATTGGGTATAAAAGTGGGTATTTGTTGAAGCGTAGAAAAGTTTTCGTGGTTCCGGGAGTGCCTAAACGCAATTTATCGCGAAACGTATACACTTAACGTATCCGATAAAAATAAAATGAACAAAGTTAATAATTATTCTCAAAATAATTATATAACCCTTGATTGATGTAAACATTTAATTGTTTGGTGCCCGTTTACATTGAACGCTAATTTTTGGCGTACGCGATTTAACTTAACGTTTACAATTTTAAGCAAACACGTACAATAATAAAAATAAATAGCACATTTATTGACGTCGTCAAAGACTTGAAAACACAGGGTGTTATAGACTTCCCCCGTTAAACGAGCCTTGTCCTCAAGGCTCACAATGATCTATTCGGGAAACGACCTCCCCGTTCGGGTGATTAGCTATCACCGGGAACGAACGTTATAGCATGTCGAATTTAAGATGTTTCCGGGTTGAACATCTAATCGGGCAGAAATTGCAATATATAGTTTAATTGCAAGAAAGATCGTCGAGCTTCAGTGTCATGATCTAGTTTTGTGAGATCTGCATGTGTTGCATTATCACTAAAAAGTCTTGCGGTCCTGCATATTATGATTTATCAAACCTATTGCTCATTAACGATTTTGTCGCATTTCATTTTGTTATTTTTATGGCTGAAAATCTTTGTATTGTGATTAACGTGAACAAGTTAAGCTTCGGGCTTAGGTACAATTACTTTGTTAATCAATGTATTATTTTCAACGACTTTTTGGTCGTTCTATATATATCTTGTGTTATTGATCTGAGAAGTAACACGCCCCGGACCCATATTCCGCTGCGACCCAATTTGGGGGTGTTACACCTAGTATGTCTTCGGATAGAGGCTCTCGGTTCTATTAAAATATGTGATTGATATGCTTAGGGCAATAATACCATTTTCCATGATAATACTGTTTTCCATGATAATACTATTTTCCATAATAATTGTACTTATTGCAATTATTACACTTATGGGTGTATTACAACGTAACCCACTATTAAACTTGTACTCAACTATTATAACTGAAAACCTATGAATTTCACTCAACCTTTGTGTTGACCCTTTTTAGCATGTTTATCTCAGGTAATTGAGCAATCTATGGCACGGAGTGGCACGGACTTGAGGATGGCTAAACTATTATCATTCAAACTTTTTGTTTCTAGATTTTGGGAGCTCCTTTGTAAAACTCTGATATGATATTGAATGATAACTAAATTTTCCAAAATGTCTCTTTTGAGTCATTTTCTATGATTATGTATGTTGATCCATGAAGTAATACCTCAGATTAGCTTCCGCTGCTATATGTCAAAAATGGAGGTGTTACAAAATATCATAAAGAACATCTTTGTCCCTCATGTGAGCAAGGAAAAAGAAAAAGGGCATATCTCCCACCCAAACCAGTTCCAAATTCTAAGCAGAGGTTACACCTTCTTCATATGGATTTGTGTGGTCCAATGAGAATTGCAAGCATAAATGGAAAGCGGTATGTTTTGGTGATCGTGGACGATTACTCTCGTTACACTTAGGTACACTTACTCAGATCAAAAGATAAAGCACCAAAAGTGATTAAAACCTTCCTGAAGAGGATCACCGTCCTTCTTCAATCTCCTGTCATCATCATAAGAACCGACAACGGCACATAATTCAAAAATCAAACCCTTAAAGAATACTTTGATAGTGTAGGCATCTCTCACCAAGCGTCTTCTGTCAGAACACCTCAACAAAATGGATTAGTGGAACGAAGAAATCAAACATTAGTAGAGACTGCTAGAACAATGTTGATTTTCTCTCGTGCACCATTATTCTTATGGGCTGAAGCGATTGCTACTGCGTGCAACACTCAAAACCGTTCCATCATTCACCGTCGATTTAACAAAACACCATACGAGCTCATTAACGGCAGAAAACCGGATATCTCCTTTGTAAATGTATTCGGGGCTCTCTGTTATCCCAAGAATAATCGTGAAGATGTTGGGAAGCTTAGTGCAAAAGGTGATATTGGCTTTTTCATTGGTTATTCTACTGATTCCTGTGCTTACAAAGTTTACAACCGAAGGACAAAGAAAATCATGGAGACAACAAATGTGACATTTCATGAGCTTTCAGCGATGGCTTTTGAAAAAGCAGTTCAAAACCCGGGCTTCAAAGCATGACTTCTGGACAAATCAGTTTAGGACTCGATCTTACCTATGCTCTGTCAACAATAACAACTCAAAAACCAACTGAACGTGAATTGGATTTACTGTTCGAAAGGTGAAATTGGTTTTACTGTTCGAAGCTAGTATGATGATCATATTGGTGGATAACCATCTGCTGCTTCCACATAACTATCTCGCGGATCAAGCACCTCAAGTTCTTCAGACTCCAACGGCAACTACAACAACAACAAACATAGCACCGACACCAACAAATTCATCCTCTCAAGCTACAAATTTTTTAAACACTTCACAGGAGTAGACGACTGCGAAACACAAGACATGTTCAGCCTCAACCCCAACAATAGGAAACAATAGTTCAAATGGCTAGTAGATGAAAATAGGTTTGTAAATCCTTTTGCTACTCCATCCACAAGTGCTGCTGAATCATCATCTTCACAATATGTAGATCCATCGAACATGCATACGTTTAAACCAACCATACCCTCATGGAATATCAATGGACAAGGATTAACCCTCATGGAACAAGTGATAGGAGAACTATAACGGCCATTTTGGACAAGGAAATCAACTCCGATCCGATGGTTGAGCATGTTCATGTATGCATTAACGGTAAGCAATATGAACCGAAGAAAGCAAAGAGGCTATGACCGACCTGCATGGATTGAATCTCTCTGTGCAAGACGTCTATGGCTTCTCATTCAAAAGCCTTGATGTATGGGTGTTAGTTCCTCGTACATTGATAAATAAAACGGCCCTCACATGAAAATGTGATTCAAAAACTATATGTGGCTTGAAAGAGAACACGTTGTCATCCCGCATCAAGACTCGTCTGGTTGTGAGAGGGTACCGCCAAGAGGAAGGTATAGATTTTGAAGAATCCTTCACTCCGGTTGCTAGAATGGAAGCTATCATGATATTTTTGGCATATTTGCACACAAATCGTTATCATTGTGTATCAAATGGACGCAAAAACTGCATTCTTTGCATGGTAAACTCTAAAAGAAGACATGGTTAACTGTGTGTCAACCTGAAGGTTTCATTCGATGCTGATCATCTCAAAGCCATGTCTACAAGTTTAGAAAAGGAACTATATGGGTCAAAGCAAGCACCAAGGGCATGTTACGCCAAAATTGTCAACGTTTCTCCTATAGAACACTTCATTAAAGGCACCATGATCCAACATAGTTTATAAGGTGCTGTCGATGATGACATCTTAGTGTACATGTCTATGTTGATGATATTATCTCTTGGTTCTAAACAACACCCTAAGTATAAACCCAAACTATTTCTGACCTCATAGAAAAACCCTCTTTGAAATGTCGATGATTGGGGGAAATGACGATCTTTTCCTTGGCTTTTCAAGTTAACCAATCCCACCGTGTGCATCTTTTATAATCCAGTCCAACTACCGTGTTGAGATATCCGTAAAAATATATGAAATGGAAACTTTTGATCCTGTTGTGTACAATCCAATGAGATACAGAAGAGAAACTTGACCTTGATCACAATGGTCTCTAGTCCGATGCAACGAATATCAATAGCATGAGTGGAGCCCGTAATGTACTTACTTCTAGTAGACAGGACATTTATACATGCTACTTTGTATATAAGTGCTTGGGCTACCATACTAAGCCAACCAAGAAGCACTCAAAGAGTAAAAGTGATCTTTTTCGCGTTAAATTCAGGGAACTGTTAATATGGGTCTCTAGTATACGAAGGATTCTGGTTTTTGAACTAACACGGATGTGTCCATATGCTGATTATGTGAGATTAAAGACACCTTTAAGAGTAACTTCCGGTGGTGCTCAATTCTAGGCAAAAAGACGGTTAGTTTGGATCCTCAAATGAAACAGAGACTGTGAGAACACTGTCATCCGCGAAGCAAAATATTTGTCTCTATCCCGCTGATGTGCCCAAGTCCTTTGGATGCGGATACAGTTAACGGACTATGGCTTTCACTTTAACAAGATTCTAATCTATTGTGATTAGAAATCAGTCATAGCCATATCCTGCAACCCGGTTCAACACTCGTAAATAAAACACATCGCTGTCCGCTACCATTTCATAAAGGAACACTTGGAAAAGGGTACGATTGAACTATATTTTGTCAAGACGGATTACCAACTGGACGACCTCTTCACCAAAGCTCTTCCAGTGGATCGATTTAACTATTTGGTTTGTCGTCTTGGAATGCGCAGCTTCTCTCCTCAGGAACTTGAACGTCTTGCAAAATCTCAATAATTCTTTGTATATATTTTTCAAAAAAACAAAATACAAAATTATAAAACCAAGAAAAAGAAAATATAAAATTACAAAACCTATAAAAGCAAAATACAAAATCAAAAAAATTTCAAAAATACAAAAATAATCTTCATTCGACGATGAAAAATACAAAAATAATCTTTTTCGACATGTCTCTCGACAATCCATGACATTTGCGCACCTAGAAATGTTGATTAATATTAACACGGGTGAATAAATGAAGTTTGAGCGAGAGTTTTAAATGCTTTCAAAAGATGTCCTTTTACTTTTTCTCTACGACTTATAAGTAAATGTCAGCTTAGGACTCGGTCTCCAAAGAAAGGAAAATGTTCATTTATGTCCATTTATCATATACAACGGGAATTTCATATCTTCTCGATCTTGAGCAATGTCATATAAACATTTAAAGTTTTGAATGCTCAAGAGAAGCACTAAGGAAATGATAATTAATAAGATACATCTGACATCATTTTCCTGTTAAGCATAATTTTTCAATATATTTTCAAAAAGAAAATTTCAAATTCATTTAAAATTGTGTGCTCAACAAACTCCCACTCTAAGTTTTCACTCTATTCTATAATTGATGGGGAGTATAATAATATGATTCATTCTGCATGCACTCCTGTTCTCCCAAGACTTAGTTAGGCTCATGTGAATTCCAGACATTAACTTGTTTTAATTCACTAATTGTCAAAACTTGTAAACACATATGCAATTTTTGAGGTTGAGAATAGTGATTAAAATGTGATAAATACGGATTAATAACGGATACGATCTTCAATTTATAAGTGCGTTCCTAAACCTCGCATGTGTAAAACTCTTTCATAATATGGTGCATATGTGTAGGGGGAGCTTTTTGGTAACTCTGGAAACACTCAATGTGTCTTAAATGATTTCTCAAACACGTTGATTGATTTTTTATCAAATGGTTTTATGGATCTTCATGGCAATACATAAAGACCGACCAACTGTTGTTTCTTAAGGAGTCATAAGGCGGTTAAGGTTAGGTATATTTGTTCCATGATCTAGCCAGAACCGAAGGGATCTACCCAGGAACACTCCATTAGATAGAGTAGAAGTTCTAGGTATGATTGAAAAAAAGGAGTAAAGTAAGAATAAGGAAATAGTGCCGACTGAGATGGAGCTAGTGCTGGAACAAACCCAACAAGGTACAAGTCATGAAGTCTCGGTAATCACTGAAGGGGTTGAATAATGAAAAAGAATTGTAAGGATAAAGGGTGAAAAGAAAGAAGCTCTTCATACAACCCTAGGCAGAAACCGGGTCAATACATAATCTATTGGTAATCACAAAGATGATTATGATATTGAAGACTAACATCATGGACCCAGTGATGCAATGCACAACCCTCCTTAGCCACTCAGAATCTCTCAAAAGATTTATGTTTCATTTCTCACAGAGATCAACATGTTTCTATCGGCTTTCTTATTCCGAGATCGTTGATATTGAAAAGGTGGCAGTCCGCTCCAGCCTCCGATAACCAAATAACAAATGTGCACTTATAGAGTCTAGAGCCAACGAGATCCATCAAAAATCTCACTAGGACACAAATTCCAATATACAAAATGTCATACATCATTATACAACATTTGGTATCAAAAAGTCCTACGCATTATCCTTGTGATAATTGCCAGAACATTCAGAGTGATACTCTTTAGTATTCACAGTGATGAATGGAAATCCTTCCAGAGTCAACATCAAACAGCTCTGCGGTAGGTGACTTGCGAGATTCTAAATGAATCAAGCTTGTGTCAACTGGATATCGATTTTGGTCCAGTATATGAATTGACGACTCAATCAGAAAGATAGTAACTATCTGATTCACTCTTACCGTGCTGTCTGCTTTGAGACGTTCCGGTAATGAGAACAAGCAAGTACGGTGAATCTAATGCAATCGCGTTAGAGGATCTAATACTTTGAGCTGGAAACCCTGTCAAGGAGGTTCTTCTAAATTGAACCTACCTGATCACAGGTACAATATTTATACTGTAAAACGGTCCTCACGGAACCGGAGGTTAATGTAACCGAACTCAAGATGAATGACAAAGCCATATTCGTCTATATCTGCTGTTTATCACTAACATCAATTTTCAGGTATAAGTGACGGCGTTACAACCTCATTCCAGCGGAGTCAAGATTCAAGACCTCATGCTTAATCGACAAAGATATATACATGATGAAAGCTCAAACTATCAAAGTCTTCCGCAATCTCTGATGTACAAGCACTTCCTCAAAAGAACATTTTTGACAAGATTGCCGGACAATAACAAAGATATATCTTACAAGTGGATCAAGTACTACTCCTACCATGATGTGGTACAAGTAATCATGTTAAAGAAAATGTTGAGGGAGATTGTTAGCAAGCTTTCAAGACCTTGAGCATGAGGGTGGAGACACAAGATCGCAAGGCGGCATAAAGATTCAAGGATAAAGATTCAGAGATCTCAGTAGTCAAGACAAATCAAGGCCAAAGACCACGATATCAGTATTTTGTCAAAGAATATCAAGTTAAAGATCAAGATCCAAGATCACAAGCATGCAAAGGATCTTCAAAAGAATTCCCAAGAACACGAGGCTCCAAGACTCAAGATGTCACAAGAAGGATCCACAATTAAATGACCGCCCCTTAGGGGGAGATTGTTAACCGTGTTTTTAGTAAAGTGATGGTCGTTATTATTCCCGAGCCTTGTATAAGAAAAACATAGTTTATGGGAATTCATTTAAGCTAATTGGGCCTAGGTGACGGGCTTAAGCCCATTTATATTAGGTCCGGCCTAACATAAAGCCCAAACAAACCACCTTAGGGTTTTATCTCTTGTAACTATAAATACCTTTCACCATACAAGGTAAAGGTTGTTGCTTTTCATTTTCTTTTCTTAACCATTTTCTCTCTTTGTCTCTCTCTCTAGTTCTTTCTCTCTCTAAAATCTTTTTTCTTATTTTGTGTTTGTGGTGATGAAATGATATCATCTAACAGGGCGCTGATAGAAATGAAATGGTTGTGGGTTGTAATTGTTTTATGTTATGTCCATGGATTTTGTTGCTTGCATTTATTGTTGTTTTTCTTTTTGCAGCTATGGGTATTCATGATTTTCTCTGCCTTCTTGAGTAGACCGGTGCTGAGGTCCAGGAGGAGCCTCATTTGGATGTTAGGCCAACCCTTCAAAGGCTTCCCTTTTACTGCACTCCCCCTGCTGTGGCCGATGCTGTTACTCTGAACCCTACTCTAGAGGATCTTGCCGCTGGTACCCCTAGTTCTAAGATTCTTGCTAAGGTCGAAGCTTCTCAGAAGCGAAAGGCCTCTACTTCTGGTGCCGCTTCAAGCCATGTTGCTAAGCGTACTAGGTCTGCCTTGGCTCAATCGTCCGATAGTACTACTCGACCTAGTTTGTTTGCATGTGATGATGATGAAAGTGATGATGATGATGCTTGCATGGAGATTCCATTGGTTACTCCTCTTCGTTCTGCTGCAGTGATCCCTTCCTCAAGAAACTAGGGTGGGAGCTCCGTTGCTCCTACTTCTTAAGGCTCTAACACCCGAGGTAAGTGTTTTTTATTTCTAAGTTTTTTTTCATGTCTTCATTCTTTGTCTTATTGTGTTTTTATTTTACAGACTCTCGGGATAAGGGCATTATGGTTGATGATGCTGCTGTACCTTCTAGTGGTGTAAGCCGACAGAGACCGTCCTCTGGACCTGCTCCCTCATTTAGGGATGTTTCTGGTGATGCTATTCATACGGACTTCTTTCCCTTTTCCGCTGGTCCTTATAATGCCACTTATCCTAAGGATGGTGTTGCTAGGAATTATGAGTTTACTCGGGAGGAGTGGGATGCTCCTACTGACCTACTTTTAGAGTTCTAACAAAGGAGGTTTTTAAGGATCCTGTTGTTTGTAAGACTATTTTTGATCAGTTTCCCACACAAGGAGAGATGGTTCGAGTTGAGGGTTTGTTCGATGATGAATTAACTAAAAAGATGAGTGTGTTGCACTATATGATGATGTCGCATGGTGGCGAGCTTCTTGCTTACTATCGTGGGCTGAATCAATCTCATCATGAGTATGTGTTATTAACAGATTCCAGGCTGAAGGGTTATGAGGAGAAGGTTGTTGGCTTAACTGGGCTGGAACTTCAAGTGTATACCTTGAAGAAGCAGGTTTTTGGACTTAATGATAAGCTTGCTACCTCCGATGCTTCTTTTTCCAAGTCTAAGGCCAAGGGAAAGGAGAGGACGAAGAAGATTAAGCCCCTTAATAAAAGTCTGGATAATTTGCATTATGAGGTGGCTCGTCTTTCTGCCGCTCTTAATCAAGCTACTATTCTTAAAGTTGAAAGGGATGAGGAGATTTTGCGGCTGAAGGCTACTCCTCCAGAATTTTATTCCTTCTTCCAGAGCCAATTCTAGGGTTTGGTCTGGAATTTTCTTGCTTCTGATGAGTTTAGTAGAGTTCAAGGTGAACTCTTGACTTTGGATGCTAGTGTTGGATCTGAGCGTAGGTTGAGTATGCATCAAACTAAGGATGAGTTTGCTGGTGTGTTAAAAAAGATAGTTAATTTCATGTCTGGTGCTCAGGAAAGGCTTGCTTAAGCTTCCTTTCTTGTTGCTTAAACTGACTATGCTTTTCTTAACAAGATTTCTGAGTATGCTGCTGAACCTCTATTGGTTATCCTTCAGCTTGAACCTGAGAAATTGGTTCGTCCGTCTAATGTCCCCATTCCGAGGGATACTCGTGTTTCTCCTCCTATTGCAAAGGAGTCGATCGTGACACCTGTTTCCAAATCCTTGGAGTTGTCTGCTAATGTTGTCCCTGCATCCTCTGCCGTTGCTTTAGAGCAGAATGAGGAGCAGGTGAGTGATGCGGTTGATGGGTCGGATCTTGAGATGACTAATGGTGTTGCCCATTCTAAGTCTGGAGGTGATTTTAATCAGGGTACTTCTCATGTTTTGGATGATGTTGCGGAAGTGACCGTGGTAGGGTCGAAGCGTGTTTCCTCCGCCTTACCGATGTTGTTGTGGCTCTTTATGATGGTGAGAAAGGTGATGGTTTTGCTCCTTCTTCTACTGTTGAAGATGTTGTTGTTCCCCCTTTCGGGGTTTAGGTTTCTAGCTTTTTCCTTTTTTTTCCTTTCTTTTTTTTGTTTTTTAAGTCCATTTTCTATTAGGGGAAGGGCGCAGGGTATGCCGGAGAATACTTGTTGCTTCGAGCTTAGGGAAAACTGATTGTAGATGTGTTGTTGTCTATCCAGTGGATCTTAAGTCATGCCACCCGCCCTAAGCCGAATGGCTTCCCCCTGGGACCTATAGTATAGCTGGTTAAGCCTTCGTAGGTTCAATTGGCTAAATATTGCTTTCCAAAGCAGACATCATACTATCATGCTTGGCCCTTGAACTTGCCTGGTTACTAGTTCGTTAAGTATTGTTTTACTTTCTTTGTGTAACCACCTACTACGTTCGGATAATTGTATTGCCGCCTTCATTCGGCTTGTAATAGGTACTTTGTAATATAATTTCCCTTTTAATATTATCCACTCTTTGGTATGCTGGTTTATTTCTCATGTCTTGCTTATAATGTTTATACGTTCGTAACTAGCATTTTAGCATTGGTTTATGCCCGTAAAACGCCTTATGTTAGCTCCTGCTATATGTTTTTTGTATGGTCTGGATGATTACATCCGGACCACCTCATATACCGGAGAAAATGTTTATTCGCTATGTTCGTATACATTACAAGTTGCTTTGTTTCCTTCCTCCCTTGTTGTTATATGTTCTCTCTACGACGTTGTTGTTCATCGGATATATTCGCCCGGAAGTAGGGGATCACTGTGTCTCCTCCTTTGGCCTGATGCTAAAGTTTTTGTGTTTCAACTTTGCCTTCT